>PVLA01002201.1:154819-285949 GCA_004027455.1 Hydrochoerus hydrochaeris | reverse complement strand
TACACATGTATAAGTCTCTACACATATACCTAGCCTTTCTGTATTAGAGGGAGAAACAAATCAAAACAAGTCAGCAATACAAATTCCTAGAGAAACACGAAATGAAAAGAACATACAAAAATACAACATTAGGTGATCTACGGTAGTCACTATGATGTCGCTAGTTATTTTCAATAAAATTGTCTATATTGTCAAATATAATACAAACTTAGCATTGCTTTACATTATTAATAAAATCTAAACATTGGAGACATTATAGGACTTCAAAGGCAGAAAACAGTCAAACCAGAATGGGTATCCTATTGAATCCTGTCATCTTCAGAGTAGTTGCTCTACTCTCAGACTCAACACTCTCAAGCATACCAGATTCAAATAAAATCAGTCAAGATAAAACAGTGATATAACCAATATTCTCTGTCTTATCTCTGCCATGCTATTTTTTTGTTGTTATTTGTTTACTTTTATCCTTCATTCCTCTGTCTGCCCCTTTCTTTGAGGCCTTTCTGCCATTATTCCTGGAACCCTGGTGGTTTTCTTCTTTCTCTCTAGAATGTCCTTCAGTATTCTTTGCAGGGTTGGATTGGTGGTCACAAACTCCCCCAGTTGCTCTTTGTTGTGGAAATATCTAGTCTCTCCATTAATTTTGAGAGACAGTTTTGCAGGGTACATCATTCTGGGTTGGAGGTTATTTTCTTTCAGGGCTTGGAATATTTCGCTCCAAGCTCTTCATGATTTGATTGTTTGCATTGAAAAGTCCACTGTGATTTTAATGAGTTTTCCTTTATAGGTAATCTGTTTCTTTTTTCTGACCGCTTTTAATATTCTGTTCTTGTGATGGATTTCTGGGATCCTGATTATTATATGTCTGGGTGTAGATCTGTTTTGATTGTAGCTGGCTGGAGTTCTATATGCCTCATTTATCTGAACTTCACTTCCGTTACCTATGTTTGGGAAGTTTTCCTTAATTATTTCTGTGAATAGACTTTTTATTTCATTTGTATTTGTTGCTGCATCTTCATTCACATATTTTATTCTTAGGTTATAAATCCTCCTGTATAAATCTTATAGCCTTTGTATCATTGCTTCCTGGTTCCTTGTTATTTTTAAGAGATCCTTCCTTTCACGATCATACTTTGCAAATCTATCTTCAAGTTTTGAGAGTTTGTCTTTAGTTTCTGTTAAAAGGTTTTGCCAGGTTTCAATGGAGTTTTTAATTTCCTGATACTCTCTTTGGATCTGTTTCATATATTCTAGATTTTGTTTATATTCTTCATCAAAGGCTTCTCTCCTTTCTCTGCATTCCTCTATTCTTTCATTTGTGTCTACTTGAGGATTACCTAGGACTTCTTTTATTAGTCTTCTTATATCTTGCTTCACCTGAGTTAGAATTTCTGATTTGAATTTGACAATGAGGTCACGGATGTAGTTCTTTATTTCCGATGAGGCTGTCTCTGACATTACAGGTTTGCTGCTCTCAACCTCTTCTGCATTTACCTCTGTTGAACTCACTTTCCCTGGTTCTGCAGTTGGGGACCTTTTGCTCTTTCTCTGTCTCGTCATGTTTTCAGCCCTCTTCAGATGAGTGGGTTGTGGAGGTCTCTGGGTCTTTGGTTTTGCTTACAGTTTTTCTGCAGAGCACTTGCTAGGGAAGTACCACCCCTCAGTCTGCAGCAGATCTGTGAGTTGCACGCTGAGAGCTGGCTCCTCCCGCTACGCCAGTCAACCAGTTTATGCTTCAACAGGTTTGTGTGTTCCCTGGGGATGCCACTGGCCCAGGAAAGCCTCCTCCCTGGCTATTGGGTTTCAACCAGGGGTGTGGCCCAGCCCAAGCAGATCCCACCAATCTGCTTTGGACTAGGAGTCATCAGCAGACGCTGCCTAGGGCCCTGATTCAAGCCGGCCCTGCCCAACTCCAAAATGTCGCCCAGCCAGTCCTCCCGGTTTGGGGATTCCAGTTCCCGTCACTCACCAAAGTTCGCGCAGCTCGGCTGGCTGTTTCCACTCCCCATCTCAGGGCCTCCCCCAGCCGAGGGTCTGGAGCTCATCAACCCCTGCTCTCGGCAGGGCCACGATCTCAGCTCAATTGTGAGTCACCTGAATTTAAGACGTGCCAGTACAGCGATTGGGGCTTGCCCAGTCCATGCTTCTTTTTCTTCTTTCTTTTTCCTCAGTTTCTTCCTGGGTCATGAGAATTCCTCTCCTTTTGTTTGGCTTTCTCCATGTTGCCAGATTCCAGCATCTGAGTTGTTTTTATTTTTTTTTCCTCAGAGAAGCTCTCTTACAGTGCCGCCACTCAGTGGGCCATCTTGCAATCTCTTGTTTGTTTGTTGATGGTATGGGTATTGTTCCAGAACCTCTCACATGCTAGAGAAGCACTTGACTGCTGAACTATCCCAGCCTCTTTCATTTTGAGACAAGGCCTTATTACTAAGTTGCCCTGGCTGGCCTTGAACTAGTGATCCTTATGTGAGAGCCTCCTGAGTAGCTGGGATTATAATCATGCTCCCCCACACCTAGCCACGGTTGATGTATACATTGCAATTATTTTATAAAAAGACACTTCCACTCATGTATTGTTGGTTACTCAGTGGTGTGGTTTATATACCAAAAAATGGAGGATAAACGCTTGATTTCTTTTATTTATTCAATTTGCAAGTTAAAATGATTCCTTGTTACTTCCACTGGTGCTGATTAAATTTCACATCATCATGAACTCATGGTTAAAACATTAACAGGTTTTAAGCCATTTCATTCTTATCCTTGTTAGAACCCAACTGCCCAATCTTGAACTAGCATGAACTTTTTTATATTTGTTCTTTTGTGCTTTGTCTTGGTTTCACTCACAACTGGTAAGTTTCTGACTATGGTTGAGGCTCAGTTAACACATTTCTTGGCTCAGGTCTAAAACCCACCATTTCTCAAATAAGCCTTGATTTTAAAAATTGTTTTTATGGATATAAATGTCCATATTTATGGGGTTTTTTTTGTCTTTCAGTACTTTACAGATGACTTTTCACTATCAGAACACAGTTTTATCTTTTTTTTTCAATTTTAATTTGTAATTTTTTGTGTTTTGACCCTTCTTCTGATAAGAAGTCAGGTGTCATTTGTATTACTGTTCTAGAGATCTAATTTTTTTTCCCTATTTTCAAGCCTTTGTATTTGGTTTTCTGCAACTTGACTGGGATGTATGTAGATGTGGTTTCTTAATTTTTATCATGGTTGGGGATTAGTGAGATTTTAAAATAATGCTTATTTATGTCTTTTACCAAGTTGGAAAATTTTCAACTATTTTTAAAAATATTTTCATATCATTTTATCATCTCTGAGACCTCCAATTAAACATATTAAATGTTTTGCTATGTTCTATATGTCATTCATATTTCTTTTTTCTTTATTTTTTTCTGTTCTTCAGATGTAATCATTTATATTGATCTACCTTCAAGCCTTCCTACAGTCCATGCTGTTAATGTTTCATTTCAGATACAGTATTTAGTATTTTCAGGTGTAGAATTAATGATTTATTTTTATAATTTTCTTTTTCTCCTGAGGTTGCCAATGAACATATTTTCTTTTATGTTTTGAACTAGTAATAGTTTTTTGATCTCCTTAGTATTGGTCTGAATTAATTGTCTTTCCTTTGGTGTATGGAAGGATATACGTGTGTGTGTGTGTGTGTGTGTGTGTGTGTGTGTGTGTGTGTATTTTAATGGATACAATATCTATTGATAGCTTTTTTTGTCTGATGAGTATTCATATTTTTTAAGTAGGAAATAATTTGACTAAATTTAAACTCTCCAGGTATGTCTTTTGTTCGGTTGAGCAGTAACTGAAATCTCTACAGTAAACTCTACCTGTTTAAGATACACAATTTAGTAAGTTTTGACATATGTATATACTTCTGAAACTATTCTCATTGTCAAATATCTATTATACAGAGAGCTTTGTTGTACTTGAACTTTCTTCTCTTTCCCAGGATTGTCTTTTCTTTCTCTTTTTTCTTCCTCTTCCTCTTTCTCCTCCCTTTCTTCCTTTTCTTCTTCTTTTTTAGTGTGGTTTTTTTTTTTTTTTTTTTGAAACAGTCTTGCTACCTAGTCCAGGCTGGTCTTGAACTCACTCACTATGGAACCCAGGCTGGCCTCAAACTCATGGTGATCATCTTGCCTCAGCCTCTCAACTGCTGGGATTACAGGTGTGCTCCACTACACCCAGCCTTCTCAGGCTTTTCCAGTTTTGTCCCTAGGCTGTCACTGACCTGTTTTATGTCGTTGTTAGCTTACATTTTTATAATTTTATATAATATAAGAATAGTATGTACTGTTTTCTGGTCCAGCTTTTTTTTTATATAATTAACATGATTATTTTGAGATTCATTCATGTTGCATCAGATAATCCTAGTCTTTATTGCAGAGTAGTATTTTATTAGGTATATAAACCACAATTTGCTTACCATTACCCTGGTAGTGAACATCTTTGTTTGTATCAGTAGTCATAAATAATAATATGTTATTATCGAATCTTATTTTGAATATACCACAATTTACTTGCCCATTAACCAGTTAATAGATCCACCTTAAATGTTATTGATAAGGGTGGAGCTGTTAGGAACATTTATGTATACTTTGGTATTAGTGTTTCATTTCTTTTGAGTAAACAATGCACAGGAATAGAATGTCTAACTCACGTGGCTTGTTATTGAGCCATTAGAATTCTGTATATTTTGGTTATCAGTCCTTTGTCATATATATGTTTTGCAAATATTTGCATGTCATCCTTGCGCAGGAGTCATGCTAATCTTCTCCGTATTGTTCCAGTTTTAGTGTATGTGCTGCCAAAGTGAGCATTATTTTATCCCCTGTTCCCTTGGGCTTTTGGAATGCTGGGGTCAAACATGCTAGACAACTACTCTACCACTGAGCTACATCCTCAGTCCCATGCTTTGCAAATATTTTTTCTCAGCTGGTGGTTTATCTTCCTGTTTTGTTCACAGATATTTTCAGGGAGCAGAAAATCCAGTTTTATCTTTTTTTTTCTTTTACAATTTGTACTTTTTTATATTCTAAGCTTTTTTGCCTTACCCAAGGTCCCAAAGATTTTTTTCTTGTTTTCTTCTAAAAGTCTTACAGTTTTAGGTTTTATACTTAGGCTTATGATTTATTTTAATTTTTTGTATATAGTGTGAGAATAAGCCGATGGTCTTTATTTTGTTTGCATGTGAATGTCAAATGATCTGTACCATTTCTTTTATTTATTTATTTTTTTTCCCATCTGTACCATTTCTTGAACAGCAGAGCACTCTTAATGAATTGCCTTGGCTCTTTTGTTGACAATTAATTGATCGTGTGTATTGTGTGTGGAGAGATGGCTTTATTAGATAAGACGTTTATATGATGTTAAGGAAGTGTTTCTGTAGGACTTCAGATAGATTCATGGATCTAAAGATGTGTGTAGGAAACTCCCATTCTCTGGCTTCTGACTGAAGAGTGATTCAAGGTGATGAACTGAGAGCAAAGTTATCTGGGAGTGAGAAGTTTAAGAAGAACAGGAAAGATAAGCTTGTGGTCCAGAAAAGGAGAAAGCCAGCAGAGTAGGAAGATGCAACATTGAATCGTGTTGTGATCTCCATGGAGCTGGCTAGAGGGACACGCCCGCTTATGTTACTTCTGACAGTTTGGATGTAGGAAGGTTAAAAGTGGCAGTTGGATTCCTCTTTTAGATTTTACAAGCAAGAGTGAAATAGACAAGTTAATTAGTAAAAGTATTTGTCTTAAATGGGCAGAACTCTCAGTAGATCAAAAATCCAAACAGCACTGAGAAAGTTTCTCTTATCAAACTCCCCCTCCATTTCATTCTGTCCAGTTTCCTGTAGATGCTCCAGTATATGCATCACTTGAGTCTTGTCAGCATTTGCTTATGTAGATAAAAGCAACTGTATTTTAACCTTCTTCTTCATTTCTTCCCCAGGCTCTATCATACAGTGTACAGTGTTCTGCACTTTGCTTTTTAGTTTTTCTTAACAGTATATTCTTTCACCTTTCACCTGAAAATAGTGAAGAATATATGAGAATCCTTTTAGTGATGGGTACACAAAATTATTAATAGTCATGTTGTTTGGATTGTGATGTAATTTTTTAAAACAGGCAGCCTTCTACTTTCAGCTGTTGGTGTCTAAGAGTCACCATATAAGAAAATCAGAAACAGTACTAAGTGTTGTGTATGTAGAGAATAAAAACAGGACCTGCAGTGGTGATTACTTGTAGAATTTCAAGGCAAGACTTTCCAAGAAGGGAGCACTTAAACTGATAGCTAGTGTGACAAAGAGCCAGTCATGATCAACAGACAAAAGAACTAGTGCAAAAACTGTGAAGTAAGATAAACTTGATGTGTTCAAGAAACAGCAGTAAGATCCATATGTCTAGAAACTGCTGCGAAGGAGAGTAGTACAAGATGAAGCAGGGGTCAGTTCTTATCTGGTAATCAGGGAGAGGAGTGAAGATTATTTTGAGTACAAAGGGACACCATTGAAGAGTGTGGTGGATTAAAAACTGGTGGTCAGCTTAACCACCAGCTGAACTAAATCAGCGTGGTGCTGAGTACAGAGGGTCCGTCTGAGGAAGGTTGCCAGCATAAAAAGGAGAAGTGGAGAGGACTAGAGTAGCACTTTGGATTCTCCTAAGTGGTGTTGTTTGGAGCCATTGGTTCTCCTGGAAGAGCTTGTCATGCTGGCTTCCCTGATAAGAACTCAGCTATTATCATCAGAGGAACTTGGGACCTTGTCACTGAGAATGGCTGCAGTTCACTTTGAGGGAGCTCTGGTCCTTTGAGCATACCTTCCTGGCTCCAGAGGGGAAGATGTGTGTTGTTCAGTCTCCAGGAGAAGTTTGTCACCCTGGCTTCCTGATATGAACTTAGCCATTCTCGTCATCAGAGTGCTTAGGACCTCATTGTCTCTGAGGATGGCTGTTTTGAGCATCGCTTCTTGGCTTCAGTGCAGAACTCTCAACCTACTAGCACAGATCCTTCACCCTGCTGGCATAGCGTCTTTTCTAGCTTCCACCGCTGACCTTTGGACCTTCCCAGAGCAGATTTGTGAAACAGGCTTGCATGAGTCATTATTGTGGATTCTAGGTCTCCAGCTGGACTCATGGGGGACATTGGCAAAAGCTCAAGGTTTTCAGTTGGACTCATGCAGGCCATTGACATGGAATCCAGGCCCTTGACTTTAGGTGTTTAGTGTGTGGACAGATTTCCTGCATTTTCTTTGTATTTGTCTCGTTGGGTGGCCATTATAAGTAATACTATACATTATTGTGTTCTGTATGTAATTGTTTTCCTTGCAACCCCTTAATATAACAAAGAGTTTCAGGTTATAAGAAAGAAAATAGAGCAACAGAAAAAACTGAAGTCACCACATGAGAATTAGAACCAAGGAAGGCCATTTGGAAGCAAGTTCGAACTATCTTGCAGCATTAGGTGCATCTGATTGATGCATAGTTGGAGGACCAGAGAGAGCTTTGTTTTTATGGTATACTCTAAAATGTAATTTACTTGGATTGGTGACTCTAAATTTAAAAGATAAATTAAGTTTTGGGGCTGAGGATATAGCTCAATGGTATAACATGTGCTTTGCATGTTTGCGGTTCTGGGTTTGATCCCTAGTACCAACAAAACAAACAAGCAAAAAAACACTATGATATATCTGTATATTTATATTTGTCTTTTAGATCAATATATAGCTTAAATACAAAGCTGGAAATTTCAAGTATGCATATATGCATTTTAAGACTACATTGTATTTTAAAAGAAGGAATTGGTACTTGTTCATTTTTTTTTTAAATTCATAATGATGTTTTAGGAAATCATTGTTTAAATTAGAGCTCAAAAATAAGTATTTTGTCACTTATTTTTAAATGATATTCTATCTTTCAATTAGTCAAATTGCTTATCTTTTAACCATGACTGGATCTTTATTTTATTTATTTATTTATCCCTTTTTTTTGGTCTTCTTTTGAGACAGGGTCTTGCTGTGGAGTTCAGACTGATCTTGAGCTCACTTTGTAACGCAGGCTAGTCTCGAACTCACAGTGATCCTCCCATGTCAGCCTCCCAAGTGCTGGGACTACAGGCATGCACCACCATGCCTCACTATGACTGGATCTTTAGTGTACTGGATTACTTGTAAAATTTGAGGAAGGTACACACTCATTTTGTATGGTGTTTTAACCAGAGGAGATAGAGTGGTTGCTAGAAGTTTATAGGTAAGGAGGGTAGTCTTGCATGGGTTTAAATATGAAGTAAGATTGGCATATCTGTTAGCCAAAATGAAGAATTAAATTTTTAGTGTTTCACCAGTAAAATATTCTGAATTGAGAATAATAGAAAATCACCATCCAGCAATAATAATAGCAACAAATGTTCTTGTTGTACTAACAGAACCATAGTGTTTAGGAGTAGAGGCTGCTTATCATAGTGTTTGAAACATTAAAACTTGAAGGCAGACAGTGTTGCATTCAAGTTCTGGAGTAATCTAGTAGTTACGTTTTTAGTGGATGAGCTACTTAAACATTTTATCTTATTTCCTCCTACATGAGATACAGATTGTAAGTAGTACTTATCACAGGGTAATAACGAAGATGAAATAATCTGTGTGAAGTTCTAAGGGCCATGTCTTTTGGCACCTAGAGAGATTGAACAATATCACCAATAATACCTTTAATGTAATTATTATAATTGTTAACTATTTCATAATTCCAAAGGCAAGTATTCATAACCTAATTTTTAGATAAAAAACATGTAGAGAACTTTAAGTTTTACTTATGTCACACATCTAGGAAATAAAAGTGGGATTTAAACTTAAGAAGGTCTGTGTATTGCCTTCTAAAAAAGATCTGAAATTGGGATTCACATCACTGGATTAAGAGTTCATAGGGTAAAAGAATAAATACATCATAGAACAATTACCCTTTCTTGTTTTTTTTTTTTGGTACTGGGATTAAACTCAGCACCTCACACTTGCCAGGCAGGCGCTTATGCTGCTGAGCTAAGCCCCCAACCTCCCTTTCTTGTTCTTAGTGTTGTTAATTTGAAGATTCATATTAATATGCTCATATCCTACCGCTGTTTTAAAAATAAAAACTTTATATTGTGTATGTCAGATAAAAATTTTAAAATATCAGTGAGATAAAAGAAATATATCACTTATAAATCCCACTGCATAGGGCCAGGGATTTAGCCCAGCAGCACAGTGCCTGCCTGGCAAGCACAAGGTCCTAAGTTCAATCTCCCGTACAAAAACAAAACCAACAAACAAGCAAAAACAAACAATAAAAAACCCATCACATAATGAGATCTATCCTTCCTGAGTTCCCTGTGTGTGAGTGTATACGTGTTACACACAGGTTCCTTCTTCTGCAATGAGATCATCCAATATGCTCCGTGTTCTTATTTGAGCCCCTCCCCTTACATTATTGTGAATGTCTTTTCTTGTCCATTAACCTCTCCTAGTGGCCATGTAGTATTGCCTTGTTTGTGCCTGTGTGTGGTTCATTTGTCCATTTATTTGGTTTGACATTTTGATGGTTGAGAATTTTTCACTATTTTGAGTGCTTTCATTAACACCCTTACCCTTATTCGTACTTTCTAATGTCCTTAAGAAAAGCTCCTAGAAGTAGAATGGGTGGGTTGATTATAGGCAGCCTCATTTCTGGCTCTTTTAATACATCCCCCCTCCCCATTTACTCTCCAGAAAGGCTGTCCCAATGTGCTCACCTGTACCCTCTCTTCCACACCTGCACCTGTTGATGAGGATTTTCATTTTGACCTTTACAAACCAATTAGTTAGTTGTGTCTCACATGCCTTTGAGTACCAATGAATATGTTTATGTATAAACTATTCACATTTTTCTATGGTAGATTGCCAAAAAAATTCATTCCTTACCTATTTCCTTATGTCCAACTTTTGAATAGAAGAAACAATTTTCAGAAATTTAAATACTTTTCATGTCTTTTTGCATGTTTAAATGTAGGGATTTCAGGTGAGCATACTTTCAAAAAAATTTTAGATAAGGAAAAAAAAAATAATCCTGAAATGTGATACAAATAGTAATATAGGTGTCATTACTCATTAAAAAAACAAAACCTTATTCTGAAAATTGGTGTCTACAAACTGGATAGAGTTATAACTTTGAGCTCATTCTTACAAATAGAAGATAATAAAATTACGATCTTTTCCTTTCCTCAGTCCATCATTCCTCCTCATTTACATCTGAAATTCTAATCAATCATTGTGCTTTGGAACTACTCCAAAACCATTTCTGAAGCTGGGTGTAATGGCACATGGCTGTAATCCCCAGTACTCAGGAGGCTGAGGCAGGAGGATTGTTGTTAGTTCAAGGCCAGTTTGGGGTACAAAGTGAGTTCAAGGTCAGCCTAAAGTGTATAGTAAACCCTGTCCCAGAAAGGAAAATAAATAAATAAATAAATAAATAAGAAACCATTTCTGGCTTTTATAGAAAATATATCCTTTAAAATAAAGTAACTTCAAATCTGTCAGGGTATGGTTGTATTGTCCTCATTTTTACTTCTATTGTAATTCTCTGCTACTTTCAGAATTTAGTTTGTTTTGTTTTTCCTTCCAGTGATCATTTAGAATATTTATTTACATGAGAAGTACCTTCCAAAAGAATATACTTCAGGGGGCTCCTTATGAAATTGGAAATGGAACTATTAGTGAGAAGTGGAGATTGTTTTTTGAAGAAGAGTCAAGACAGTAACTTAGGAAACATCAACAAACTCTTCACATACAGGTTTAACCCTAGCTCATACTGGTTTCTGCTCTAATTTCTGCTTCCTTCTCCCCCCAAGTCCTTGCCTTGGATGTTGCCACGACCTCCTGCCTTGAGACTTTACTCTGTTCCCTGACAATTTCCTGTAGTGGCTGCTCTATCACCTCCTCTATCTGTCCCTCCCAATCCTCCTTCTTTAAGATGCTCAGAGGATAGATTCTAGGCATTATGGTCCTTGAAACTCAGTTTTATGTTACTAAAACAAATTGTTTCCTATCCAGTTATGAAGTGTTTGTACTGGTTTTGGAATCAAAAATTTCTGTGACTTAGGTTGTTTGCATCTATAATGGAAAAAAATCTGTTTATATGCAAGGAAAAGAAAAATGATTTTCTGCAGTCTACATGTAGTAAAATAGTAATAAATTGAGGTCAGTAATTTAATATGCTTGTTCTTAACTTTATTAATTTACTTTTGAAAATTTCTTCTCACAGTGTAAAATTCAAAGATTACATTGTATGTCACTTAAAGTCTTGTATTTTCTTGTAGCTCAGACTTTGATAGTTTTTTGTCAAAGGAATTACTATATACTGTATTAGTAATTGTGGTTATTTTGTTATTGATATCTGTGCTAACCATACATTACTAATTGTTGGTGAATGCAAGATTTTTTAATAGAAATATTTATTCATTTAAATATTTGTGAGACCCTATGTCAAAGATTTTTTTGTGTGTGGGGGGTTGTTTTTTGCTCAGGGATAGGAAAGGGAGAGAAAAGGAGACCTTCAAAGACCACCTGAGGTTCCAATTGCCTTTTGTCATCATTTGGGTTTTGGTAACACTGACTCAGGGAAGACATGAACTTACACTTATGTAGCAAAATATTAGAAGGAAAGAAACTTAGATATTTTTCTATAAACTATGGAAATAATAAACTCAACAGCAGATAAAAATTTCCTGATGGAAGTACTGTAATTTCTCAAAGCCAGTAAGAGTCCTGAAGTACAAAAAGAAAGAAACATTTGCTAGTTAAAGGAAATGTGCAGAAATAAATTTTCTGTGAGTCTAAATTGATTTCAAGTAGCTATTGCCATTTGACATTGACATATGTATGACAGGCCAAGAAATAACAAACATTTAATGATATTTTACTAAATATCTGAATTTTAGATTAAGAAATATTCAGCTAGTATACTATTTCTAATATTTGTTCATCATTCAAACATAATTTGCCTTTTAGCCAGGTTGTATGTAGTTGGAAACCACATTTCTTAAATTCAGTTACTTCAAAACTATACATTTAATCAGGAAGCTTTTCAAATGTAAATTTAAATATTTACGTAAGTTTAAAGTGACAAAGTTTAATTTCCTTAATTACATTAAAGAAAATCAGTGAAATTTCCATAATTAAAGTTTTTTCTGGCTTTTCTTCTTTTATTTGCAAAGTTCTATGCTTACCAGTAGATGGCACTGTTGTAACATGATAGAAGTGTTACTGAGTCGCTAACTTCTCTGCCTTTGCAGTTAGGAAAGTGGTTTTAAAAGCAATGTTCTCTGTGTAATTAAAATCAGTTCTCTGTATAATTAGCAATCGAGCCTTATTCTTCGTGGCAGAGTTTGTGGATGGCTTTTTTTTTTTTTTTTGGTCTGTGCTCATCTATAGCCAATGCCGAAATTGTCACCTATTAAAACATAGAAAGTTGTATTGCTGTTTATCAGCACTAAGCAATACTGTGGATGGAAGTATATAAAATTAAAGTATGCTTCATTTAGGTGCTCTCAGCAAATTATTCAATAGGGAATGTTTAAAATTCTTGGTTCTATCTTGAGAAATAGCAGAGTTAATGTGCCATAGTAATAATAACTTGTGTTCAGGTGCCCTGAATAATAATAGAGGACAACTAATTCTTGCAGCATTTTAAAAATGTATTCACATTAGTGTACTGCTTGAGAAAACCACTGATCTACTTAGCAAATTCTCTATATAATTTCCTTTTCATGTTTCCTTAAAATCATACAATATTGATTTAGATATCAAACTACTAAAATACTGAATATTAAAGCACAATTAAAATTATACCTCTCTTTCTTAAAAGAACGTAAATGTTATGTAAAATGATGTTAAATGTGCATTCATTGCCTTGCTTCCTTGGGAAATGTTTGGAAACAGTGAAGTTAGAGGGAATCCAGGCCTAAATTTTAAGTTGTCAGAGGTATAGTTTATGAAGTTATAATTTATCCATAAATCCCAGAATCTCCATAAGTAGTTTATAAAACAAACAGAAGCCTTATTTCAAAGTCAAAATATAAGTCATTTGCTGTGTGATTTTTGGAACTGAAAAATTTTATAAATAGTAATTTTAATGTATTTGAAAGTAATTTCATCCTGTGCTTTAATATTTGTAAAAGAAAATTATTTGAGAATTGGAAATCTTAATGACTTATTTTTAACCTTTTAATTGGTGGTCATGTAAAATCAAGGAATTAGTATTTTTTAAAAGAACTTTTTTTTTAAACTTATGATATACTGATAACATTTTAATAGTATTTCAGCAATCAGTAAGAATCCAGTTGACTGCTGAAGTGAATAATTCTGTGTCTCAAAATAGGCTTTCACTTAAAAAGTGAAAATTGTTTGCATTGACTGATTTTGCCTGTTAAACTTAAAAAAGCAGAATTGGTAATTTTTTAGTTATCTGTTTACTTTGATAACAAAAATTGTAGGGATAAAATTTGAGCGAAAGTAACATTGTTTACAGACACTATCATGTAACTTAAGAAAAACAGTAAGAAATATCTTTTATGCATTAGTCATTGTAGGTGTAATTTTAGAATTTTTTAAGTTTCTCTGATACTATAGCTGTCCCCAAAGGAAGACATTCTAGTTTGTTCCCCTTCATCAAATGAGCCCAGTACTCCTTTTAGCTTTAGGGTACACTGCAGACAGATGGGGTGAGGCATTTTGAAGTAGCAGGCAAATAACAGAATACTAGGACAGGGGCTATACTGTTTCTTTGATTGAAGTATGGTGGATGGATTAGAGAGAGTAACAGTGCTTATTTAGGTATAAAACTGTTGTTTTGTCATTTCTTAGTGCCAAAATGAGAATAAAACAGATCTGCTTTTGCTTGAAGCATTTCTATCCAGTACTTACAGGTCCCTGCATCATCTTGGTAATGACTAGTGCTGTTTCCCCCAGAGAAGCAGTCACAGGTTTTAGCCAGGTGATTTGTATTCAGCAAGGTCAAGATAAATTTTATCTCTCTATAGATAAGTCAAGTGCATTAGGATTAATAGGTAATAGTAAAATGCACTGAAAATATTATTGCCAAGCTCCTGATGAATTTTTAAAGCTGTGAGTTTGTTATATAGAACATATCTCTTAGTAGGATTGTTGTGTTTTGTTTTTGAATGGAGATCCGGAGAGAAATAATTTCACAGATATTTTAAAGAAGAATAAAAAAGCATGCATAGATTAAAGCAACATTTTTGGAAATCACCAACTGCTGTATATTTAAGCCTGTACTGATGACGTCTTAAGAGTGTAGTTTTCTTTATAAAGAAAAAAATACAAAAATATATTAGAAGGCATTTATAAATTGGAAACAACTTGAATTCACTTGTTAGTCACTTTGGGACATTACATGATTATATATCTTACCTATCAACTTTTCTGCATAAGTGAGATTTCTGCTTTTTAGTTGGGGAATGGTGATAAAAAGAAAGACATACACCAAGAGAAGATAATAAGTATGTCATTATTTTAGACATTCTGTCCTAACCTGGAAAAAAAATATGTACACACACATACACACACGATATACAAAACTTTTTCATTGATTTTTTTTCCTCCTCAGACTAAAACTTTTATGGCTTATGCTCATGGATATATTTTTAAACACGGACTCTGAAAAGATCTTTTGTCATTTTTTAAAATTAATTTTCTGTTAGTAACATGACCACAACATTAGGAGAAAGGTAGATCGAATTTATTTTCTTTCTTGGTACAGATTACACAGAAAAGTTTTGTCACAGATTCCTTACCTACATATATCACATAAGTGTTCAAAACATATAAAGGAACTGATTGAACTCATAATTTACCATTTTCTGTATTAAAAAGAGATTTCATAGGCTTGAACTTTGAGATTTTGCCCTGTATTTATGCTTCTTAATTGTCCAAAAATGTGCTTTTTCTTTGCTTCTCATTTTAGAGATATCAGAACAAGGTTTACCTTGTTTTAAATGAAGTTTTCTTATCTTAGTTGTTAATTGAGATAAGGAGATTGAAACCAATCTTCCTGGTGATTTCAGGTATTATTTAGCAGTCATTATTTATATGGTAGTAAACAATACACTCTGTTGCTATTATAATCATCCTCGTTGCTTTTGTGTCTTTTCTTGATACTTCATACATTGTTTATTTAACTGTCTAAATTGAAGGCAATGTCAGCATCTGGCACCATTTCTGAAAATTGTTTTCTTTAAAACTTTTTATAAATGATGGCTTTTGAGTTTTACTTTGATTAATCTTTATCGTATGGGTCTACATTTCCACCTATTCAGCCATTTGTTTTTCAGACTGCGATGTGACCATTGTCCTCAACATTAAGTTGCTTTATTTTCTTGCTGGAGTAAGTAGGTTGTGCTGGAAGAAAGAGAAACCGAAGGCGAGGGGGACAGGGCGGAAACCTCACAGAGAGCGGCTGCTGTTCTAGAGCGGGCAGGCATGAAGGGTGCGCTGGCCTCCAGCGGGAAAGGAGTGTGAAAGAGAAGTTGGCTGTCTCTTTTCAAAAGTTATCTTTGTGTGGCAGGTCTAATGCAATACTAAGAAAATTAGAGCTTTAAAAACAGAACAATGGTCCTTTTAAAATATATTTAGTTTAGTGAATTTACTCCCCAAAACCTGTGGTGTTTAATTACTCAAAAAAGAGAAATCTTTATCTACTAACAGAAAAGTAAAAATGGCAAGTTTTCACGGAGAACATTTTAATTCTACTTTAATGAAGAGGGCAATACAAGGAGTAAATTTTTAAAGTTCAGTTTTTTCTCAAAGATAAATTTTATTGGCAGACAACAAACTAAACCAGCCGTAGCAATTTCATATAACTATTCAAGTTTTAAATTTATATTTGAAAAAGTGAAATTTGTTTTCTTACCTTTGACGTGACTTTTTTATATAATATAAGGAGATGCCAAATGACCAAAAGAAAAATTTTCATATGTGATAAATTAGTTTATGCAGTTTTTATATTTTTATTTCTTTTGTTTCTGAATTGTCATTAAATTGAAAATTCTGAGAGAAAGATAAGGTCATTGTTTGGAGTTAATTTTCTAAAATAATATAAAGGGATCCTTTTATTTAAAAAAGATTGTTTCTTGAAAACAATACATTAGCTTCATTTTTAGGGTTCCCCATATTTCAGGCTAGGACCTAGTTTTCTCTAAATTTAATTAGGAACTTATATAGACAGGTATTTTATTTTGAATAAAATGGGCCATATGCTGGTATTTTAAAATACATATTGTTTTCTAATACTTTTTTCTGTTGGTCTTTAAGAATTAGATGTAAGAGAACAACTTACTTATTGCAACAGTAGCTACTGAAATGCTTTTATTAGAAATGAATTGTTCACATAGGCAAAAGAAAAGAATGGCAGACAGTCTTACAAATTCACATACATGAAGAGCTGTGTACAGAATTGGGTGTAAATTGTGATGTCTTTTTTTTGTGGGCTTAATCAGTCTTTTTTAAAAATAGATGTCCTAAAATTTGAGAAAGTTCTTTGGTTTAATTATCTTTACCTTTGGAAATCATTATTTCTACTGAAACTTGTATCTGTGTCTTTGAATTTTCTTCTGCCTAGTAAAACTATTTTTCCATTCCCCAGATGGATTGCTTAAACTTTAGGAAGTGCTTGATTCTTCCAGATTTTTTTCTTGTACTCAAAATAGGACAATGCTAAACCTATCACTTTTACTTTGATTTGCTTCCTTTATCTTTAGAAAATCTAAATAAAACTGTCAACCTGATTTTCAAATCTCTCTTTGAACTTCCTTTACCCAAACTGCTCACTTCTCTGTCTGCTCACTATTTTTTTTTTTTTTAATGTGGAGTTCACAACTGACGTTTATTTCTTACTCTGTAACTATCCTTTCTTGGGTTTAAAAAATACTTTTACAGTGCTTTGTAACTTTAACTATTACTCCTTTCTTGTAACCACAAGTTTAATTGACAATCTTATAGAATAAATGAAAATATTACCAATCTTTGAAAGTCTTTAGATGTAATTGATAGTAGTTTTATATACAGAATTTGTCAAAAAAAAATGTATGCACACTTAACTCACCATACTGGTAAATGTCTGAAAGCTAATAGTAACCACTTTGATTACCTTTCATAGTTGTAGAGGCCAAAGGTAACTGTATTAATCTCATGATGTCTCAATAAATTTAGTATTAAAATATTTATGTAACTTATTCTTTTCCTGATGTATACAGTGTTTGGGCAGACTATAATTTTTAAGATACTTGAATTTGCAACTTTAGAGATCATTGTTTGTGATGTGTTTTGTTTTGGTTTTTGAAACAGGGACTCGCTGTGTAGTCCAGGTTGGCTTTGAACTCATTATGTAGCCCAGGCTGACCCCAAAGTGCAGGCGGTCTTCCTACCTCTGCCTCCCAAGTGCTAAGATTACAGGCATGCAGCACCATTCCAGCTTTGGAAATCATTGTTAAGGACTGAGATGGTGGGAGTAGGGGTGTGGATATCTAAGAGCTTTTACTTTCTGTTCATATTTAAATGTTTCATGTTAATTGAATTTATATTAATATATTTCATGTTAATTACTCAGTATTTTTAAAATTTCAAGTAAAAGGAGCAGACACATTTCTTAGTCTAGAATTGTCAGAAGTTAAAAAAAAAGTTGGAATTTGTGACTCAGTTCTTTAAGAAACAAAAAAAAGTTGGTGTAAAAAGTACTGTTTAATTCTTAAATATTTGGAATTTGAGACTATAATGAGAGTATGGTATATAAGTACTATTCACATTTTAAAGTGTTTTTGTTTTGTTTTGGGTTTTTTGGTGCTGAGAATCAAACTCAGAACCTTGTGCTTGCCAGGCAGACATTTGTGCTGCTGAGCTATATCCCCAACCCTTTAAAATACTTTTTAAATAAAAAAAATGCTAAAGAAAGATATAAATTCCTTTTTTCATTATTAATATTATTATTATTATCTTGTGAGGATGAATCTGAGAAAGATATAGCAGAGGTAGCTTCTGAGATTACAATTCTAATTGAAAAATAAGACAACTGAGCCCTATAGCGAGTGATGAAGTGACATAACTAAGGCTTTAAAGCTAGTTAGTGATCAAAACTGAGATGTTTCATTTTTTAAAAAACTATATGACAAATGCCTCTGTCTCTCTTTTGAGTATGGCTTTTACACCATTCATTATGTTGAGAAGGAATTTGCTGAGATGTAGTTCCTATATTTTAGTGGCAATTCAAAACCAGAATATTTTGGAACTAATGTTTCTGTTACCACACATGTCATGGTGTCCTTTGAGTAGGCTTGTATCTCCCAACTGGGCATTTGCTCAGCACACATTTAATAGCACATACTGTGTGCCACCAGTGTGCATAGTGGTACGTCACAAATACTGTGCATCTGATGTGCTTATGGTACAAATTATTCTAAAATGTGGTTTCAAAAAGAATACTGATATTGAATTATATGGGTATGCACAGGAGCAGACCCTGATTTTGTGAGGCCTAAAGTTTGTACAATTTAAGGATCCTTTTAAAAAAAAGTAATACAAAATGCAAATACCAAAACAAATTCAAAGATGTATCATCAGTAGAAAGGAGAAATGTATTGTAAAATATATAGCAGTGAAGAAAAGAATCGTCAGCAGCACACAATGTGGAACGATCTTTCACTGTGTTGAAGGAAGGAATCCAGGCTGAGCAGCACTTCTGGTGGTTGCTTTGAGAGGGTCGGGTCCTTGGGAGGAGCTGGTGATTGCTTCCTCCTGATCAAGTCATCAAGCTCCACATGGAAGATGGATGCACAGTACTGTGTGCCCATTATACTGAAGCTTGGGAATCGGGTAGATAGTCTTGGGAAGGGTTTGTCTGTGTGAAGCCTTTTAACTTATGAGAAATCTTCCTCTTGATATACTAGAATTAATTCAACTGACTTACTGTTATTAGACTTTTAGGCTGTTTCTATTAATATACAGAAATTCTTTTGATATGAAATGTTCAAAAATTTATAATTTTATGAATTATCTAATATGTCCATGTTTAGAGTTTTTGAAGTAGTGTTTTCAGATAGTAATAAGGCATTTTATTTATTTTCTTTTTGCCCTTTTTAAAAGTTTGTCTTATAAAATTATGTTTATCAATGATATTAAACTGTATAAGTTACTAGTTAGAAACAAAAGATTTTTAAAATTAGATGCTATTAGTGAAATACGACTTTGAACTTTGTATGGTAACATATATACATACTGTACTGTACTCACCTTCATGGCCTTCATCTCTGTGTATTTTCTGAATATGGTAGTTTCTATTCTCACCACCAAGATTATCAAGATCAAGTCCTCACTATTCATCACCAAGCCATTTTTTTTGTAATTTGGTCAACTTTTGTCATGATGATCTGTACTGAAGAATGTGGGACATTTAAACTATGTACCCTGTTCCGTTAGCATATCTAGTTTTCTGTAAATCCAGCATAGAAGTGGTACAAGGAACAAAGAGATTAATTAGAGAGAAATTATTCACATAACAGAAAATAATCCCTTAAAAAATTAGCTTTGTCAGTGTACTATTTTCCTAGTATTTGTTACAAGAGTCTTGAGTTATATTTCAGTACCATAAATCCCTTGCTTTCAAGAGCTGCCTTCAGGACTGGGGATATAATTCAGCAGCACAGTACCTGCCTGGCAAGTGTGAGGTCCTGAGTTTGATTCCCGGTGCACATCCCGACTCCAAAAAAAAGAGCTGCCTTTAATTAATACCTCTAAGTCAGCAGTATATCAACAGTTCAGAATTCTCTTTAAAAGGAACATGTGTTGTAAAATCAGGTGATATAATTAGGAAAGAGATAAAAAGATGTTTATCTGTTGAACACATAAAAAGCAAGTTTAAGAACAAAAGTTAGCAGTAAAGTATGAACTTGATACATTTTATATAAAATGGATATTTGTGTGTTTTACAGACAAAGCAAGATACCTTGAATTTCCAGAGGGCCTCTCAAAATAAGATAGAGTAATACTTGTGCATTGAACTGTAGTGAAAAAATTGTCTAAAGGGAAGCATTTTAGTATGAAGTTGGCAAAATAGAAAAAGCGCTGTCAGAGGAGCCTTAAGATTGAGCTCTATTCCATTAATATTGCCGTTATTATTATTATTTAATTGAAATGGGGATCAAACCCAGAGCCTCACATGTGCTTAAGTACGTGCTCTACCACTGAACTGCATTCCTACCCCTATTCCAACTTTGCATATAATTCACTGTGTAACTTTGGGTGACATGCCTTCTATAACCTTCTATAACCTGGTTGACTCACTTAAAAGGAAGAAAACCTGCATTTGGGGGTTCAAACAGGCAGATGACTAGATACTGTTTACATTAAATGATGGTCAGCTTCTATATTGACTTTTCCTGTAAATTCACAGGTGTGTCCTGGACTGAATAGTGTAAGGAAGTAGTAAATTCAGTTAAGCAGATATTCATTGGGCACCTACAATGGGTTCAGAACTGTAAGCCAAGCAAGTCTGATTTATCTGCAAGTTTTCACAAACACAGCTATTTCCTTCAGTGATACTCTTATATATTTTGTCAGATTATAGGGAAACAATTAGAAATATAAAGGAGAGTTCTTATTCAGATTCTGAAAGGTATTTTAATCTGTGGCAGAGTACAGAGATCTGCTTACTGGGAATTATCAAAGCATGTTAGATTTGGAAGTTTGGTCAGTCTAGCACACCTTTCTGACATGTTGGTGTGAGGCCTACACACTCCTCAGGCCTTGCTTGTAAGAAACTTGGAGTCTTTTGATGGGATCTTAGAGATCCTGCTTCGTCTACTTCATTTTATAGTAGAGGAAATAATATTGTTTCAGGGATGAGAAAAAAATTCTTCAGAAGCAAGAAGTAAGAATGTGAAGTCTGGCCCCTACAGGAAAAATGTTTTACAGTTAAATCTTAAGAAATGATAGAAAGCTGTTGAAAGGTCTTAGGGATACAGCCATTAACCATGAGAAAAGGCACAGAGGTTTGATGGCTGAAAACTGGACTAGGATAGATTTGGAATCAAAATAAATTCTCTAGTAGTCACATTGTCTGAAGGTAGAATGCTCATATTAGAAGGCAGCGAGTAAGGAAATCACCACTGGTAGCAAACCATCCTTGCTTCAGTGGTCACTTCCTGAGGGTCAGTCTTGCAGAAAATACTAAGCAGTAGCTAGGTTAATATACCATGGGAATTTGTGTCACTTTTTATAATTGTAGACATAGAAGAGATACAAAAATAGCACAAAGAATTCCTGACATTTATCTAGAGTCCCTAGATATTAACACTTTACCTCTTTGCTTTATCATTTTATTCCTGTATGTGTGTGTGAGTGTGAGTGTTTCTGGACTGTTTGAAAGTAACTTGGAAGTGTGATGCTCTTTCTCTTAAATATTTTAGTGTGTATTTTCCATAAATGAAGAGTCTCTCATATGTAACAGTACATTTATCAAAATCAGAAAATTGACATTGCTGTAATACTACTATCAGATCTACACATCACATTTAGATGGCATCAGTTGTTCCAATAATATACTCTGTAGCAAAAGGAGATTGAAGCCATGGCCCCTGGTGTCGTGCTGTGGGAGGTGAAATTTGGGGAGATGATGTCTAGTGTGAGGAAGAAGTTTAAGTCTCCTTGAGTTCTCACTGAAGGTTTGCTACAAAAGAAGCAGAACTGGCCCTAGTAACTCTCTCTCTGTTTGAGACATGACAGCTTGTTCCTACATGGATTTTCACTAGGATGTGCCACCTTCCTCTTCTCTTAACAGAGGTCAAACCAGTGACCTTGGTACCCCTTGTGGTTACTCCACTCCCGCCTAGTGTTAGACTTTGAACCTCTAAAACAGTGAGCTAAATAAGTCTTTGTCTTTGTAAGTTAGGTCCCTAAGTATTTAGTTGTACTAATGCAAAATTAATACACTTTCCCAAATATTTATTTATGTGTGGAGAGCAGTGTGTACTTTCAGTCAGTATATTACATTCTCCATTACTGCCATTATTTATTTTGGTGTTTAGGTTGTTACTGATTTCACCCATGGAAGCCACAGAAGCACCCTGCTATGTCCTTGCTTCATTCTCATTGTTCTTTGAGCCCAGTAGGGTTATCCGGGCTCTTCTTGTCCTCCTGTCTCTAGCCCTGGAATCAATCGTTTCTCCAAAGAGCCTATGGCTCCTGTTTTTGAAAAACATAATACAGATTCCAGAATCAGGTATTATACTCGGACTAGTCACTAGTGTAGTGCCATTTTTTTTCTCTTAGCAAAAGTGTATTTATGCATATATATTTCATATAATTCCTTGGGTATATATTAAATGCATAAATTCATACTGATAATTCCATCTCTAATATTACATTTTATTCTCGTATTTGCTTAATTCTAGAATACACATACAGGAAGTATTTTTAGGATCTAGTGTTCAAATTTTATTCACAACCCTTTCCCTTTTTTCCCCAGTCTTTAGTTCAAAGGTATGCAATAATAATCCCTAATCTCTAGAGGATGTATTATAAGACTCTGAATATCTGAAACTATGGGGGATAGTACTGAATCCTGTAACTTAATGTCTTTCCCATCTTACCAAAGGACCTTTTCTGTCCTCTAACCTTAATTTTTGCAGTTTGAGGTTCAATCGCAAAACTGATTTGAATTTATTCTTCCTTCTTTACAATTTCATGGATAGTAGATTGAGTCTTAGCATGATCTTAGCAACCTCAGCATGTGGTTTTTTTTCTCTTATTCTTAAATCAAGGACTTTCAACTTTTCATTTATGGGAAGCACTGTATGGCTTCTCTTTGGTATACTTTGATTTTTAGCATCACTACTCTTGCACTACATAGTAAAGTAAATCAGCAATGTATTGTCACTGCTGTAGATCTAATAACTAATAGGGCACCAAATGACCAATGAGCACAAGTAATAAATAGTTACATCAGAGACTAACAAGCAAGTGTAGTGTATGTAGTGTAGCAAAGGGTGTTTCTACCATAGACTGTGCATTCATCACCATACTGAGAATAATGTACAATTTAAATCTTACAAATGTTTAGATGTGAAATTTTCCATTTCATTTTCCATTTCCATCAACTAGAGTGGACTGTGGATAACTGAAACCATGAGGTGAAGCTGTGGATAAGAGAGAACGACTATACATAAAATTTTGTGTTCAAAAATTACTTGGAAGGGCTGTGGGGAGGGTATATGGGAAGTTATTGCTTAGTGAATTACCTACAGAGTTTCAGTTTGAGTTGAAAAGTTTTGATAGTACATGGTACTGATGGTTACATAACATTGTGAATTTAGTCAGTGCGCTGAATTACATACTTAAATCAGTGTAAATAGTAGGTCTTATGTTCTATAGATTTTAGCACAATGAATTAGTTCTTTTTCCTCTAAGCCCCAGTATAATTGTTATTCATTTGAAATATGGTTACATTCAAAATAGTGAATCATTTATTTCTATTCCTTTTTGAGCTTTCCCTGCAGCCTTTAGTTTTATAGTGCCAAAAAGTTGGAATTGTACAATAAAAGTACCTCCCTCATTGTATCTAAACTGCTGAGCTCTACACCCGCAATTCTTGGCAATTGCTTCCCTTCATCCTTGTGGGAAATCAGTCATACTAATTTGGGTTTCAACTTCCCTAACTCCTTTTATTCATTTTTATTTCATTTTGTTTTGTTTTCCTTTTGGCTTTTTGACAGGGTCTCACTATGCAGATCAGGTTAGCTTTGAACTTACTTTGTCCCAGGCTGATCTTGAATTTGCAAAGATACTCCTGTCTTATCCTCCTAAGTGCTGGGATTACAATCCTGGGCCACCACACCCAGCTTTTGTATGCATGTTCACCTTTGCTCCCATATTTGATTCTAAGAGTCTGTAATTAGCTCAGCGGCATAAGCACCTGCCTTGCAAGCTTGAGGTCTCGAGTTTGATCCCCAGTACAAAACAAAAGCCTGTAATTCAGGTATGTTTGCCTTTCATCTTTTTACTTCCCTCAGTCTACCCTTTCCCTAACAAAGTCAGCGATTCTCACAAGGACAAACACACATGTGTTCTCTGCTCTTGGTGAATGTCTTAGTGCTGCTTTTAAATGGAGGCTCTCTGGGCTGGACACTTCATGGATATATAACTCTCTTCACCTTCCTTCTTTATCTGTAAAATGAGAATAGTAATAGCTCCTAGGCATGGTGGATTAACTAATGGGCAACTTGTAACACCTAGCAGAACTGAATCAGCATAGTGCTGGGAGTGGAAGGCCTAACTGAGGACTGTTGCCAACACATAAAAGGAAACTGGAGGGGAAGATGGTGTGCTGTTGATTCTCCTGGAGAAGCATGTTACTCTGGTTTTCCTGATATGGACTTGGCTATCATCATCGGAGGAACTTAGGCCCTCACTGTTACTGAGGATGGCCACAGTTCTCTTTGGAGGAGCTCTGGTCCTTCCCTTGAGCATTGCTTCCTGGCTCCTGGCTCCAGTGTAGATCCTGTAGGCTGCAGGCACAGATCCTTCATCCAGCTTCTACTGCTGACCTTTGGCCTTCCCACTGCAGATCCTTTTTACAGACCTGCATGAGACATGGCCATGGGCTCTAAGTCTAAAGACTTAAGAGGACTTGCAGACTTGCAGGACATTGCTGTAGAATCCAGGCTGTCAATTGTACTCTTTGGGTCTCTAGGATGTGGTTAGATCTCTTGCCCTTTTCTACATTTGACTTTTTGAGTATTATAAAATAATCCTGTAAATTATGTGTCTTGTATTATATCTATTCCTTTACAAACCCTGACTATAACACTAAAGTCATTATTAAAAAAAAATTTTTTTTTGAGGCAGAGTCTAGGCTGGCCTCAAACAGATAACAATCCTCCTGCCTCTGCCTCCTGAGTGCTGGGATTACAAGCGTGTACCACCACTATGCCCAGTGAATGGTCACTTCTTTCCTATTTTGCCATCTTAGTAGTAATACTCATTTTAACTTGAACACTTCAACATAACATCTGACTTTCAGGTTCTTCTATCAGTCTTCTTTTTCAGGAAGCATAACTTATACCCATGAATTGACACAGGAAAATTGATACAGAAAAAGATTAATAAGTTAATCTTTTATTAAAGTTACTTTAAGTACTTTGAGTATTTTAAAATTTTGTTTGAAATGTTCTTTTTTTGTAGAACATAAGCTTAAATAATGATTGAGAAAACAAAGTAAAGCTTATTTATGAACTCGGGGGATTGTTAAGAAAGTTAGGTGACGTAGAAACTTGACATTTTATGTAAAATGGTTTAGCCATGACCCCAGCTTGAAATTGTGCTAACAAAATTTTTACTAGTGTGACAGGAACATTTTATATTCTCAAAGAGTCAAGAAAGGCTTTATCTCTACAATGAAGAGATTCCACACAGCTCATCTCTTTCTCCTATTTTTCTTCTTTTCCTCTCCCCACTTCTGCTGCTTATAGGAAAAGGAAACAGAAGATCAGAGAGCAGAGTAGATGAAATTCAACATAAGACTTTCCTAGTGATAACTGTGAACTGTTTAGGCAAGATGAATTGACTGCCTGGGACTGAAACAGATAAGAGCCCCAGGAGTGTTTTGATGCTGAATCATCTGAAGTCTGCGAACAGACCCCAGGAAAAGGTTTTTTAATCGAAGCTTAAATTGGGACTGATAAAGGAAAAGCTAAGGATTAGAGAAGATACCTGATTGTACCTTTCAGTTGACTAAAATTCTTTATAACTTTAATTGGCCACTTAAAAAAAGAACAACAAAGTAAATTATAGAGTTTAAAAAGTGAAGCGCTGAAAACTTGTTACTTTCTGAACCCTTTATCAGAGCTCTAAACCAGTGGTTCCAGCTTCATTCCATGGACTGGTGCTATCAGAATAATTTGAAGATTCTCCTCTCTCTCTCTCTCTCTTTTTTTTTTTTTGGAATGGAGCTTTCCAGGCCTTTGAATCCATATTCTACAATACTGTGCCACCCCTGCCATCACAGTGACTAAATGTGACCATCTGCCAGGTGTATGTGACCATCTGTTGCTCTGTAACCTATCCCGTTTCCTTCCCCATTTTTTCTCTCCACTGGATCTTCCTCTCTCACCTGCAGTCATGTTGAGGTCCTAAGAAATGTTTAAACCTTTTCTTTAACTCTGTGTTCCTCTAGACCAAAATCTACACCCTTTTATTTTATAACCAAGCTTCCTGAAACACTGTTCAGACATGATTTTTTTTTAAATTTCTTCACTCTTTAACCCTTTTAACATCCTTATTAATTTTCAAAATGGAACACACAAGGTGACTTATTGGGACACAGGAGAAAATGTTTAATTTCTATTTATTTTTGTCTACATGTATTTTTTAAATCCTAAAATTAAGTATATTTTGATATTTTTAATTTATTTACATTTTATTTATTTATTTTATTTAATTTATTTACATTTAATACATTTTAACACTGATACCCCTTATTCTGTCAGTAATAGTCATGTGGACAAGATGTATGTAAGGCCTTCTAAAGAAGACTGGGAGATTTGCACGCAGCGTTAAGAGGGTGACCGTGGTCATTTGTCTACCTTAAGTCTGTCACAGTATATAACAGTTTATATGTGCCTACTCAAGTATATGTATGGATTATGTAAGTGCCCCCACCAAGTGGGAAAATATCTTTAAAGATGCTAATTTAAAAGCCTTTGATTATCTACACTATACTGTTACATGTAAGTTCCTAACAAACTATATTTGAGTTACAGTTTTCTCCTCTCCTATTAATGTGTGAAAACTCCCAGAGCAGATATTGTGCCTGTATAAAGAGTAACCCATGATGACAGTGTAGGTATGTAATTGATAAAGATGAGAGGTAAGTTATTTGAGGCACATATTTAGTTTTTCATTCCTGGGGCATATAGTGCTAAAAGCTCGGAGACCGTTCTATGGTAACTGCTTTTATTAGAATTTCCAGTGACTTCTTTATACTCAATTCTAATCCACATTTTCAGAACCTTATTTACTTCTTATCTTTGTGGCCTTCAACATTACTGACTTTTCCTTTCTCTGAAACTGTATATTTTCTCAGCTTATATGACAACTGTCTTGCCTCTTCTGCTTTCCCTTTTCTACCTCTTGAATCTTAGTGTTTCTAGGATTTCATCTTTGGCTGTCTTATTATTCTCCACATTGGAGAAGGACCTCAGCCACACAAAATCTTTGGTAACAACAAATACTCATAGCACACATGCCAGGAACTTCTTGTGATGCCTCACATCTACTTATTTAATTTTTACAACAACAGCTCTGCCCTGTGAGGTAAATACTTTTCTTATCTCTTTGTTAAAAATGAGTAAGCAGAGAAAGTTTTGGTAATTTGCCCACAGTTATAGAGACAGGACCTAACACTGAATTTACACTCAGTCTGGACCCAGAAAATACATTTTTAACTGTTCTTGTGCATGGTTAATGTGTACCTCTTGTCACTTCTTCCTCAAGCTTCGATTTTTTTTTTCTTTTTTCTTTTTGGTCTTCTTTGAGATAGGGTCTGTGCCATTCAGGCTGGCCTTGAGCTCACTTTGTAGCCCAGGCTGGTCTCAAACTTACAGCAATCCTCCTGCCTCAGCCTCCCGAGTGCTGGGGTTACAGGCATGTGCCACCATGTCTGGCTAAACTTTGATTTTTTTTTTTTTTTTTTTGTCTTTTTGAGACAGGCTCTCTATGCAGTTCAGGCTGGCCTTGAGCTCACTTTGTAGCCCAGGCTAGTCTCGAACACACAATGATCCTCCTGCCTCAGCTCCAGAGTGCTGGGATTACAGGCGTGAGCCACTACGCCCGGCTTAAGTTTTGATTTCTTGTGAGGTTCCAGTTCATATATCCAGTGGCTTACTGAACAAATTCCAACCCACACTCTTCATTGCCAAAACAGAATTATTTCCTCTGTTAGTCTGGTTCTCACCTACACTGATATTGTGTTGAATACTCTTACTGTATCTTTTTTCATGGCAAAACCTGCAGGTCTTCCTGTGTGCTGTTTCATACTCTTTCCATCATCTAATTCCTACTAGCTCTAACTTTACATCTTTTTCCAATCCCATGGGTCCTCTTCTAATTTGGATTGTGAATTTTATAGTCAGTCCTACAAATTTGTCTTTCTTCTTCCTCTATTCTGTCTTCTATGCTGCAGCCAGAGCAGTGCTTCTGAACTAGAAATCTATTTGATTGCTGCTATACTTAAAATCCCCCAAATTATTTTGCATTCCTGATCAAAGTCAGACTCAGCCATGGTATGTAAGTCCTTTTGTGAACCAGCCTCTACCTGCTTCACTTCATGTAACTTTTCTCTTCCTCAGTAGCCTAAGTGGTAGCCAGCCTAAATTCAGCAATCTCTCACCTTCCTGTCCTGGTTTATTTGTTTGTTTTTTTCTTCTGCCTAGAAAGACCTCTTTTTGTCTGCCTGCTAAATTTATATATCCCATTAAAGACTCAATGCCTTTCAGATTCTTCTGAATCTCTCTTCACAAGCTGGGTACTTTTAGCATCCCATTCATATTTCTTTTGTAGCACTTTATAATGCTGAATTGCATCACCCACTGGTTATTGAGCAACTTGCCTTTGTGTTCCAGGATCTAACATAGTACACTAGAAAGAAGCCTCTTATCTATTAGTTGGTCAGTTAATCATAAAAAAGTTTAAGTAGGCAATTGTTTAAAAGATTTATCTATGGAAACTTTAAGCATTTTAAAACATGCAAATGTGCATTTAATCTAATTTTTTAAGTGTGGGAAGACTTTTCAAGAATTGATTCTTCTTTGATTGGAATTGGATGTTGCCTTTCATGGAATATACTTCTATTATATCAAATAAAATCTTTTTCTTTTAAATGAAGTCAGACTTTAAAAACTTACAAAGTAACCTATACATAATCCTTCTAAATTTTAACTATTAATCCTTGAGTTTATTTTTTGAATTCTTGTTCACATCTCCATCATAAAAGTGTTGTTTCTCCTGTGGTTAGTAATAACTATAGTAACAAGTACAATGGGCAAACACTAGTTTGAGAACTGCACAAGTGATTTTTGGTTAATGTAGCTCAGCTAACAATGCCAGTGTTCCTGGAACTACTGGAGCACAGCTCCGCCCTTCACTGGCCCTTCACAGACTGTGCTGGGCAGGCAATGTCTGCAGATTTGTTGAGTGAGAGGTGAGCATGAGCTCATCCAGTGAGTAAAGTAAATAGAGGTTACAGGTTGTGATCTTAAAAATAAATTATCTTCCATTGTTTGATTGCTGGGTGTAATTTTTAAAAGCTGACCGTATAGTTTTACCTATTTTGACATTAGGAAATGGTTTTATAAGTCAGTTTTAACCTTTCATCTTTTATCTTTAGTTTTTATGTATAGCTGCACTACGTATTACCTATTTTGACATTAGGAAATGGTTGTATAAGTCAGTTTTAACTTTTCATCTTTTATCTTTAGGTTTTACTTATAGCTGCAGTTACTTTCAGGAAAAATTTGATGTTTATAGTAAAAGATACAGATGCAAGTTAAATTTTGTCCTTGGAACCTTTTAAGAAAAACCCTTGTAAATCACATCAGTTTCAAAAAGCTTAGTATAAAAATATTTTAAGTGATTATTAGTGTGCTAACTTACATCATGGTATAAATTTACTACTATTAATATATTGAGAAACATGGTGGTTTCCTACAGCATACTACTTACAGGAGTCAAAGTTATAAAAACGTTTTTTCCCTAAAAATAATAGGGTTTTTGTTTTGTTTTTTCTCTTCTCTCTCTGCACCTTCTCTGGATTTTTGTTAGGAACTTTTTTTCTTCAGATAATTTGATCATGGCATAAGACAGCTAATTTAAGCATCTGTTTATCACTGCCTGGCTAGACTGAATGTAAAATTTCAATTGAATTACCTCCCAAGAGAGTTTTGAGCTCTTAGGGTAACACACATCATTTTCTCTTCTTTCCCCTGGGATTGTCAGCAGAAAGAATTCATCTCAATAGTTTACATGCATTTTGAAAATGTTGTATCTACTGGACTTAGCTTTGTTGCTTGTGGAACGTTGCCAGTATAAATGGAATATCTACTTTGCTTGTTAACTCAAGTATGATAGTGTTGCATGGTATTACAATATGTGTATAAATTGTAGCAGTGAATGCCTTGCTGATAGTTAACTTATCAGCAAATATTTTCATATAACAAATAGGATACTTTTCTCTTTTAAAAATTTAATTCCAAAACTCAAATGTTTAATCATTCCTTCTCTCAATATTTATTGAGCAATGATGTACTCAATACAACTTCATATATTAGAAAATGTAGAGATACATCATTTTGCCCCTTTGCTCAGGAAAAATTTTAGGTTTTCTATGCACTTTTATTTATTTCATGAGGGCTTGCTTTAAAAATAACTAAAAATATCAATCAGCCATATATACTGTATGCCAGGGGCTGGAGGATGTGCTTAGCATGGGTGAACTCCCGAGGCGCTTTCAACTTCATGTGTTGTATATTCCTTTTCTCAAATAAAAATTTCATACAAAAGTACTATAATTTACCTTTCTTCTGCTTAGAGAAATTTTCAAGAATGTAATAAAAAGATAAACAAATGAAAAACTTGACTCATTGCTTTAGTTTTTCATCTTGCAATGAAAAAAATTTTTTAAAACAGCAAATTTATAATCTTTAACATATTAAAATACTAAATCTTAATGTGGTAAAATACTGTCAGCATAATAAATACTTAGTTATCAGTCATGCCATAAAATTGACATTGGTTTTTAAAACACTTCTTTTTTACATAATGCCAGCAGTGTATGTGTAGCTGTTAAGGTAAGATGTAAGGAGGAACTGCTCAGTGTATACATATCTCTAAGTATTTCCTGTGTTGTGACCTATCAGAGTCCTTCTAAGCCAAGATTTCCTTTTATTTTACCAAACTTCCATCATATTCTCCACTATTTTCCTTTCTGTCTTGTACTGTATGTCTCTGGCTTTTACTGCCTTAAGTATTTGCTTTCTTTCATATCACTGTTTTTTGGTTTTTTGCTTCATTTTTACTCTGTGGCCAAATCTATCCTGATCATCGTCTGCTTTGTCTATTGCCACTTTGTCTCATCAATTCCTTTGCTTCTCACATTGCTAAGCCATGTGATATGTGTTCCCCTGCTCTTCCATCTGCAGGCTCTTACCTGCTTGGCCTGTATCAACATTTTATGAGATACTTTCAATCCCTATTAGGATGTTTATATAAATTTCTCTTCATAATTGAAATAGTATTACTTGTAATATTTCTGTTTAACTGATACCTACTTAGTCACTCTTTTCAAAAGAACTTTTTTAGGGATGTAGAAAGAGCCAGTCTCTATTTCTCCTTTTTCTCTTTTCAACCTAATATTTTACCGGCAGAATAGGCACAAAACTCAAATTTTCCCAGTTGTAATGTCTTAACTCATTTAATCACAGGTATGCCATGTTTTATTTTATCAATACTAAAATTATCCTTTTTCCTTTCCATTTTTGTGTTTTGATACAGTAACCTCAAAATTGGCAATTAGCCATTCTAATAGAAGCAATATTATGTAATCCATAGTTATAGTTACTATCTGTATTTGATACTGGAATGCAGCGTATTTTTAAAAAATTCCTCCTAATTGATACAGTCTTCAATAGCATAATTACTATCAGTGGGGATAGTTAACCCTCAGGAACACAATTTGGGGAAGAACAAATTTTAAAGTTACCATATAAGATGGAAAAGTATTGCATAGAAAACAAAGACCAACCATGTCATAGTTGCCTCTATCATGTCTCAGTGCTATCTGACTTCTAATAGGTCTCTGAAGGGGAGAGGGGTATCCATCCATCCTAGCAAGTGTAGTGTAGAATATGATATGACCTACTTGTTGGTTGATGACTGGATACTGAACTCTTGAAAGTGGAACAGTGGTTTTCTGTCAGTGTTTTAAATTGGAGCTCATTTTCGGGAAGCCTACTTTCTATTATTTTATCACTCAGGAGGCAAAGACAGGCGGATTCTCATGAATTTGAGACCAGCTTGAAGTACATAGTGAGAACCTGCCTTAAAAGAAAGAAAAAAAAAAGAAAAGAAAAAAAAAAAACAAATGGGACCACACAAAAAAGCCAATAAGAAGCTTCTGCCCAGCAAGTGATACAACAAAGTGAAGAGACAGCATATAAAATAGGAATCTTTATCAGTTTTCTTTTCATTTTTTTGGTCAGTTTTCTGACAGGATTCATATCTAGAATGTATTCTTTAAAAACTGCAAAAAATCAAATAGCTCAATTTAAAAAATGCAGATGAATTGAATAGATACATCTCAAAAAAAGTACAGATGGCTATTAGTACATGGCAAAAAAGTTCAACATATTTAGTCATTAGAAAAATGCAAATTAAAACCACATTGAGAATCCATCTCACCTCAGTCAGAATAACTATCACCAAGAATAATAATTAAAAAAATAAATAAATAAACCCAGAGCCAGGCATGGTGACACATGGCTGTAATCCTACCATTGTGGGAGGTTGAAGCAGGAAGACTGCAAGTTCAAGTCTAGCCTGTGCAGCTCTTAAAGCATTAAAGTCGATATACTACAAGAGTATGCAATATACCTGCATATTCCTGTTTATTGCGGCACAGTTCACAGTAGCCAAGATATAGAACCAGCTTGGTGCCCAGTAGGAGATGAATGGATAAAGAACATGGGGCACATATACACAGTGTTGTATTATTCAGCTGTAAAGAAGGAAGTTGTGTCATTTACAGGAAGTTGGATGGAACTATGGAGATCATCATGTTAAGGAAAACAAACCAGCCTCAGAAAGTCAAGAATCACATTTTCCTCTAATGTGTGGAATTTAAAATAGATGACATGAAAGCAGGAGGGAGGGACAAGAGGACAGGAGTATGGAAAAAGGAGAGACAGTGGGAGGACAGTGGGAGGATGGATATGATCCGAATATGTGCATGTATGGAAATACCATATAGAAAGCCAGTAACTTGTAAAATGAGTAACCACTAAAAAAAATACATTTTTAAAATATGTTCACTTATAAGACGTATTTAAGTTGCAATTTCTCCGGTTTGGGGGCAGGCAAAAAATATATGGGTAATGTTTAACCTAGTTAATTCTATTTTACAAAATTTTTTACTCTGAGATTTATACTGAACACTTGGAAGTGTATGAATTTCATCCTAAATTAGATCATTTTTTAAAAATCTAAATAGCTTCATTACAAAACATTTCACATTTAAAATGTCATGTTAGGCTTTTAAATTATTCTATTTTAAAATTTTTATTAGTACATGTTTACAATCTATAATGATTACATTCATCGTAGGAGTTGGTACATGTACATAATAAATTATTTTTTAAAGTGATGCTTCATGAAATAGTTGTGTTTACAGATATTTCTAATTTCTTTCAGCATGCTTATGGGAACTTTCCAGATATTTAGGTTTTTATTTCAAGTTAGGACAGTGATCTAAAAACTAATTTTTGTATTACTTAAATTTATATCCCTTGCATTTGATTATCATTAATTAAAAATATTACATGTATTTTATGAGATTTTTCTAGATTTGCTATCATTGATATTATTAATGCTATTTGTAACTGAGTTTAAGTACTTATACACTAATATATTTTTTCAGGTAAAACACTATAAGAAGAAAATATTTAAAGCAAGTAAATATATTCATGCCACAAAAGTCAAGAAGTCTTTCTCGAATGAAGTTAATTACCCACAGAGTGCATGTTGGTCACTCTTTAAAATTCTTATAAAAACAAAGAAATTAATTATCCAGTATGAAAATGAGTCCTACTCTTTCTGGCAAACATTCAATTAACTTTATAGTGCTTGCTATTTAATGTTGTTTTTGACCAACCAACCATTGAAAACTACTTTCCTTTGAAATTAGGCTTGAGTAGAAAACATTATTGTGTGTGTGGCTGTTTAGATGGTCATTTTTTGGTCATCAGCTTTTTCCCATGATCTTTGAATTTAGTGGCTTATTATACTTTAGTCTTACTGTGAGTTATACCTTGAGCAACACTTACTTTATGTATTTAGTGTTAGCATTGTTTACGTCTCAGATCTGTTGGGAATAACTGGAAAGTCTTAAGTCAGTATTTCATAGTAAAATGCTTTAAAAATGTAATGTCATTTAAAAACTTTTACACTGGATTGACTAAGGCCTATGACAGTCACATTAAAAATTTTATTTTCATGAAATAGATGTTTGTATCTTTTCTTTCCAATATTTTACCAGGAAGATATATACAGACATTTCTTATTTAATGACTGAGTTTGGTTCCTGCACCCAGGTTGTTAACTGCATTGGTTGCTAAATGAAGAATTACATATAATATGTACATTACAATATTCAGAACAAAGAAATGGTCAAAGGAAACTCCAATTTGATGACTTTGCTTGTATTCACATAGCTCTTACATGCCATACTGTAATATAAAACGTCATAAAACTACAGTACTGTACTATAAAGTACAATCAGTAAAAATGACAGTATTGTGTAAACAAGGTGTACTGTACCCCCCCCAAAAAAAAAACATGAAGGCCATATAAATAAGATGTACAGAACTGTGGAAAAACATAAAAATGGATCATAAGTCCAAACAACATGCCTCAGTATTAGTCTGAATAGTCATTAAAGGAGGAGTATAGTACTGTATCTGTTTTCCAAATTTTGCCCCATTGGCTTCTCTCTCTTTGGACATACAGACCTCTGTGCATACATATACATCCACCCAAACTGTTTTCTGAACTACTTCAGTGCTATTATAGGCCCTGTGACCCTTCACCCCTGCATACTTCAGCATGTATTTCCTAAGAGCAAAGGCAATTCTGTGTAACTACAGATTAGGAATTTAACATCACTGTGTTATCATGTCCAGCAGTCCCCATTTTTCCAGTAATTATATTTGCAGCTTTTTACCCCTCCTTTCAGGGTTCAGTCAAAGGTTGTACACTGCAGTTATGTTGTCCTGTCTCAATAGTTTTTCTCTGGTCTTTTATTACAGTGACATTGTTGAGTCCAAATAAATGTGGATATGTGTAATTGTCTCCTCTTGATTAAACTCAGGTGAGAAATTTGCAGGATATTTTGTAGGTGATGTTCATTTGCATTTTGGTGCATTATGTCAAGGGTATATAATGTCAGTTTACCAATTTTGAGGGGTTATGATCACTTTTTGTGCTATATACCAAATAGCTTTCCTTGTAAAGATAACCTTTCCCTTAATAATTAATAGACAGTAATAGAATAGACAGTAATATTTTCAGAATATTTTCTTCAACATTCATTTAATATTCATTGATTTTTTGTTAAGTAAATAAGTATAATAGTGATTGTAAAATGCAGATTTTCTGATTTGGGACAATTTAAGCAGCAGTGTGACAGAAGTAGATTATTACCTACTAAGTAAAAACAGAATTCTGAGCTCAGTTTAATAACTAAAAAAGGGTACAAAAATGAGAGAGAGGCAACATTTTATTTTATTCTATAGAAGATTCCAATGTAAAAGTAAGTTAAAGTATCTGAACTATATCACAGGCCTACAGTTTAATGTTTTCATCTTGGGAAATTATTTTTATCTATAAAGCAAATGATGAAATTGCTTAGACAGTGCTTAATACTACATCCTCTTTAAAAATTAAAATCCAATATTCAGGTATCTATAATGTGAGGTAAACTACAATGAATATTACAGTATCTTTTAAAGATATTCTAGGGATTCAGAAAATAGAGATCAGCGATATAGTTAAATACCCATGTCCTTCTTAGAAACCATAAATTTAAGGGTGCAAAAGAGAGAGAAGTCAGACAACAGATAGCAAAATATAGTTAGAAGAAAGCCCTAGTATTCGACAGCACAGTAGGATGACTGCAGTTTACAACAACTTATTAAAGAGCTAGAAGAAAAAAGTCCAAAATACTATATAAAATTTTAAAACTCAATTTTTTTGTTAAGTACCATTTTCCACTAAAAGGAACAGTGGTTGTTTCTAAGGCTGAAGGAAGATAAAGAAGTGTACAGTGAGCCTCAGGCCTTTAGTTCCAGAAAGATAAAAAAAAAAAAAAAAACCTAAAAAAATAGATGGAGCATTTGTCAAAAGACTCCAGCCTTAGAAACAATAAAAATACAAGTAATCCCTGCTACCCAAACTCATTTACTCTTTAACTTTGGTTACCCAGAGTTCAGATAGTGGACACAGCTGTGCGACAGTTTATTTTTGGTGAAATTTATAAGTCAAGGGGCAAGAGTAGCACAAGGCAATATAATTCCTTTAAAACTTAAAATTAGGCAAAGATTCTGCTTTATATTTGTACTTTTAAAAGTATGTGGTAAATGCACCAATTTTAGGCAATAGGTTTTTTGGCAACTGATGTTAGGCAAAAAAGGAAATAAAGTAGAATGTACATTAGTGAATTGTGTCAGGGAATTAAATATTCCCAGAGTGGTAGTTGATCCTATGAAAAGATTTTTGTTTTGAGTATTTTAGAATATATCGATAGTATTTCAGCTCTTATCTAATTTTTTTATCCCTAATGTTCCTTTACATTTTCCTCCTGAAGTTTTAGTTTTGTAGTAGCTTATCTCTAATTTTAATAATGAACAAGAACATTACTCTCAGTTATTGGTGCATCTTCCTAACGAAGAGGTAAAACAAACAAGATATCTGATAATGCATTTAGTGAAGTAGAATTGGATTATTCAGTATCCATTGCTTAGTGACAAAAGCTATCAGAAATGTAGCTTCAGCTACATTCTTATTCAAAGGAAAACTATATTTGATTGGGGAGAGCAGGTTGCTGATTGTTTCTCTCCTTTCAGAAGAGAAAAACCAGAAAAATATGGAAAAATTTAGAAAGGTGCCTGTTTTATGAAACATTAGAGGTTTCTGCTAAATTGAAATTTATGCAATAAAAAGGAAACTTACTTATTCAGATCTCTTGCTTCCTCTTGACACCCCAACCCAATAGCATGTTTATTTTATTTTTATTTCTGGGGATTGAACCCAAGGTCTTTGCCTTGAGCCCTATCCCCACCCACCTCTTTATTTTTATTTGTCAGGTGAGATCTTGTTAATTCCATAAATTGTCCAGTCTAGGCTTGAACTTTCAATCCTGCTTCTGCCTCCCAAAGTGCTGGAATTATAGGCATACATTACCACATGCAGCTACCATAGTATGTTTTTATCCAGGATCTTTGTATGTGAAGTGTAAACCTTTTCATGATTTTTTATTCTACCGTTTTTTATTCTACCATTCATTTTGGACTGACACTAGGTTAATGTCACTGGATAAATAGTTTTCCTTCAGCCAGTAAGCTTAGCTTCCTGTCGGCCTGAGTAGATTGAATAAAGCTTACCAATTTTTATAAAATTCCAGTGAAGGTCTAGCACATAGGGAGTAAGTAACAAGTGTACATTGACTTGCCCAGAGTTAAAGCCTTGGCATAGCAAGCCACACCTCTGCTCGGTGTCTTGTGCCCCAGAGCTTCACAATCACTGTAGAATCACCATCGTTTCAAGTTTGTCTTTGAGCCTAGACTCAGATCTTACAATTGAGTGCTAATGAGGTCATTGGAATCCAGTGTTTCCCAAAGTTTGTATTCCTTCCTATTTTTGGACACTTTACTTGAAAGTGTCAGTTATTTCATGGGTAGCTATGAAGGTTAAATAGGTTAATAATTGCAGGTCTTAGACTAGTATCTAACACCTTTAATCATCTATCATTATACATCATCATCATCTTCATCCCTATCCTTATAGCCACCTTTTATCTTCTTAACCTAGAGTCACAGAGACTGCTAAAGAAAAGAAACAAGACATTTTTATGATATCAAACAACCAGGTTTATGCTGCCAGAGCCCAAAGCACATGAGGCAGAAGCTTATATCAAACATTTTTCAAGCCACAGAACCTTTTCTTCAAAAGACATTTACATGGAAACCTGATATGTAAGAAAGATTAACTTGGATCTGCTGTGATTGAAGTGGTTATGGGTAGTTGATTCTCTACTAGAACAGTGGCTCTCAAACTTAAGTTTGCATCAGAATCATTTAGAGGGCTAATTAAAGCACAGATTTCTGGTCCCAGCTCCAGCATTTCTGAGTCAGTAGGTCTGTCCCTAAATTTAGATTTCTGATGTTCCCAGGACACCTGCTGCTGCTAGGAGTGATAATGGAGGGGTAGGGTTAGGAGCTGGGGAGGACCACAGTTGATAGCTTTTATGCTACTGATTAACTCTTTTATATTCCAGGAGATTTAATTTGAAAACCAAAGAGTTGAAGAAGACATTTTACATCTCAGCCATACCTGTGACTATTTCCTTTTCCCTGGAACCTGTTGTCTGGATTGTTTGGTAGCCTGGCTAAACGTGACCTGCATCAGATGCAGCTTGTTATAAATGCAAGTCAATAGGCTCCATTCTAGATCTGTTAAATCATAGTCTCTGGAGGCCTAGGAGCTGTTGCTTTGTTTTCTTTTGTTTGGATAGAGTTCTCTTGTGCTCTCCAGGTTCATCTTGATCTCCTTGACTCATTTCAGCCTTCCAAGTTCTTGCAGGTGCCACTGCACTCAGCTTCTAGTTGTTCTTTACACTTAATGGAAATTTGAGAACTGCTAGCCTGCACATATGTAGACAGAAAGAAGTTGAGGTGACTTGAAAAACTGCCAATGGCTAAAACTCTGGTAACCACTTTCAGGGATGATCTCCACCATTCTTTTTCTACATGACAGCATTTCTACTAAAAAAGAGGCCTTGATTTTACTAGAAATTTCCCTGGCTTCCATTGTACTAATATTAGAGGAACTGCTACATCACTTAACATTTCAAAAGAGTAGGGCAAAGTACAGAAAATGAAAACATGGGAAGATAAGCCACTTATATAGCAAGGAAGAAGATGTTAAAGGACGATGAATTTTAGAGATGTTATTTGTGCTTGATAGCAGTAAATTCAGGACAAAAAGAAACTGACATTCATAATGTAGTATGTCAGATACCTTCCTATGTCCTTTTTGGTTCTCTTTAAAAATGTAGAGAATTATCACTGCAAAGTAGGTAAAGATGCCTTCATTTTTCAGAATAAGAATTAATTAGGAGCCAGGCATGGTGGCACATGCCTGTAATCTCAGCATTTGGAAGGCTGAGGCAGGAGGATCACCACCAGTTTGAAGTCTGCCTGGGCTACATTGTGGGTTCCAGACCAGCCTGAACACAGCAAGAACCTATCCCAAAAAACCAAGAGGGCAGGGTATATGTGTGTGGGGAAATCAATTAGGAATTGGCAGGATTCTGCTATGTCTGTATGTCACCCTATGTTACTAATTATTAAAACCTCTCCCTGCGTTGGGCATTTGTTGTTTGTAATGAATTTGTATTTTTCTTGTTTTTAATTTAGATGTAAATTATCTAATGAAGATCTATCATATAGTATGATGTATTGGAATTAGGCAACACTAACTTCTATACATAAGCACCTAAATATTAGGACTTTTGAAATTTTGTACTGTATACATGTTTAATTTTGAGTGCCAATTTGATTTGGTGGGGGGTTACCGAGGATTGAACTCACGACCTTGAGCTTGCCAGGCAAGCACTTACACCACTGAGCTAAACCTCCAGCAAAAGGACAGTTAACCTAACTACTAAAAAATCTAGGGATGATTTGTTCAATTCTGAACTAAATGTATTTGTGTACTGAATCATGAACCAAATCAGTTTTATTTTTTGTTTTTTTCTTTTTTTGAGACAGGGTCTCACTATGTAGTTTAGGTCAACCTTGAACTCACCTCTCCTGCTGCTATCTCACAGGGATTACAGGCACATACCACCACACCTGTCCCAGATCAGAATGTTACAAAGATTTTATCAATAAATTCAAGCCAGAAATAATGTATCCTTTCTCACATTGTTGAATGAGAACAAAACTAAAACAAGGAGTGCCACAATATGCAATGTATTAACTATTGTTACTCTCCTATTATCTTGTTTTGAAATTTTTTTCCTTTAAAGTTAAAAAAAAGGCTAAAAAAATTTTTTTTTAATTTTAAAAAGGGATGCCTGATCCAAAATGGTATCTTGTTGTACTTGCTTTGACAGCACATATACAAAATGATATCTTGATAATTAATACTTCTAATCATACTATTACTCTTTAACCTTACTTTTTAAGTACTGTCGATTTTTTTACTTGCTACATTCTTAGTGCTGTAGGGTTTGTGTGCTATTTTGACTTTGATTCTCTAAACCTGAAGGAAAAGACCCAATTCTGAAAGTTTAATCTTACTACATAAATCTCTTTTTGAAGGTGTTTTGGTATGAAAAATGAGTGTTAATTGTTGACATGTTCTCAAAACATTTCCTTAGAAGTTAGAAATGGTAATAAGCAAACATACAAAAAGACTTGAGTATGCGAAACTGCCAGGTACTTTGGTAATATTGAGTTGGTAAATGAAATCTATACTAGTCTGGCATAGCAATTGTCATTTAAGAAAACATATTTAGATTTTTAAGAGACAGTTACCAAAATTTATATGAAAAACAATTTGTCCATGAATTTCACAGATCACAAGTCCTCTGCCATGTGGCAGAGTAGTAGATGCAAGGTAAATGAAATATAATGCATTTCAGCAAATGACATTATTATTCTTAGTATGATAGTACAGATCTATTAGTTTTATAAAAATATTTAGAAAATTCAGTGTTGCCCTGGTTTTGTAGATTTCAGTGGCTGGCAGCAACAGGACATTTACGAGAGTCTGCAAACAAAATAGGGTATAGGGTACAACGCATCCTTGTAGGTATGTTTAATTCATCTCATCAAGAGGGTGTTTTAAAGTTTTGGTTTCATTGCTAGCATTTCAGAATCAACATAAATTTTACACAGCTAATGACCAGTTTCTGAATTTTTCTTTAAAATTGGGAGATTTGAAAACATTAAGTTTTCATCACTGTAATGGCCACAATTACCTAGAACTAGGACTTGCCCTGTGGTTTACTGTGCCTTGTCCTCTTTTCTGTAATGTTTCCAGAGTATTTTATTTCTTTACTACAATTTTTTTAGTCCTTATGGCATATGGATTTGGGGTGTGTGTGTGTGTGTGTGTGTACTGGGGATCAAACTCACAACTGTGCACTTGCAAGGCAGGTGCTTATGCTGTTGAGCTAAATCCCTGGTGGATTTGGGGTTCTTATATTTTAAAAAATGCAGAGACTATCTCAAGAGTCACGTTCACTTTTAACATTTTTACCACCCAGAAGCTGGGTGTGGTGGTGGATTGCTGTGAGTTCAAACCCAGTTTGGGCTACATAGTGAGTTCAAGGCCAGCCTGAATTGCAATGACTGTACCCTATCTCAGAAAACCAAGTATTATTGTTGTGAAACTAACAATAATTTAAGATATTTTTGTCCTGGAACAGGTTTTATAATCTCAGTAACTTTGATCCATCTTGGTTTCATTCCACAAAATAATACTGATGATCTAACCTCTCCAGGTATGAAAAACTATAGTTTGCTTAATTTCTGGAAGTGGATGGTAATTGTAAAGGTTGAAATTTTGAGGAATTTTCAGGTATATCATTCAGAAAATATAGCAGACAGTAGTGACTTTAATGACTTTTTTGTTGTTTAGTTTTTGTTTTTGTTTTTTGAGACAGGATCATGCTCTGTAGTTCAGATTGGCGTTGAACTCACTATTGGCCTTGAACTTGTGACAGTCCTCTTGTCTCAACCTCCTGAGTGCTGGAATTACAGGCATGTGCCACCATATCTGGCTGAATTTGTTAATATTTTCCCCAAACTCTAGATCAGTCCAATATTTAGTTAACAACGGCTTAATCTGTTAGTCTTCTGTAGCTATTGAAGAACTGTTTGGAGACTATACAGCATCCACAGTGCTTTCCTTTTCCTTTTGTTTTCTTCTTTTTCTTTTTCACTTAGATTCCAGAGTCCTCTCTACTAGTTACTTTGATGTATTAGGTTTTAGATGGTATATTCATCTGCTTGGGCTGTTAAATGTCACCAGCTGGCTGCTAAATAGTCGAAATTTATCTCTCATAACTGTGGGGGCTAGAAGGTCAAGATCAAGGTGTCAGCAGCTTCGGTTTGCCCTGAGGGCTCTCTCTTTGGCTTGCAAATGGCCACTTCCTCAGTGTCCTTATACAACTCTGTCTCTGTACACATACATACCCCTGGTGTCTTTTCCTCTCCTTAATGGACACTAGTCCATACCCTTTTGACTTCCTGCCCCTTTAATCAGCCCTTTAAAGGCACCATCTCTACATAGAGTCATGCTGGGTGTTAGGGCTCAACATAGAACTTGTAAGGAGAAGAATATAGTTCAGTCAATGACAAGTGGAAATGAGAAAGAATAATTTCTTTTCTCTTTTTTTGGTACCGAGAATCAAACTCAGGGTCTTACACTTGCCAGGCAGGCACTGTGCCACTGAGCTAAATCCCTGGCCCCAAATAATTTATTTTAAGTGCAGGTTGGTCATGAAAAGGAGCCTAGTGTCACTCAGCAACTACAGTAACTCCCCTCTTTGAAATTGAGTTCTGTTCTCAAAGTGAGCCTTACACAGTACACTTGTGAATTTTACCCAGTCCACTGCTAAAAGTTTACAACTGAAATGTTTATTAAGCCAGGAACTTACTGTATTTTATATTTCACTTGCCCTGTTCTTTCCAGACAATATTTTGTATCCCCTCCCTGCTCCTTTATCTCATAAATAATAGAAGTGCAGAAATCAGAAGCTTAATCATACTTCTAAAAGGTTGCCATCCCACTTAATTTAACAATGTGTTCTAATATTAATTTTTAAAATCTTAGGTAAGTCACTCTCCACCCAGTTTACAGACTTATCTGTATAAACTTGAGTGCTTCAGCTTTATTGGTATCTTTATCTCCAAAATGGTCCTTGTCTCTGGATATCCTCTAGTGTCCCCTGTGCTGGGGACATCCCTTCATCCTGTCTTTTTCAGTCCATTGATGAATCTTGATCTCACTAAAGCTGGAACAGCCAGACCCACTAGTGTGACATATTAAAAGTACACTGCATCATCTATAAAATGTTCTTCTCTGATAACTTGAACTTAAGTGTAAATAAGACTTTAGATGAGCTACATACTTATAGGTAATATAAAGGATGGAAATCCAAGGGGTACCATGAGGAGGGAAGCAAATAAATCCAGAATGTGACATGCAGTTTCTTCTGCAAATAAATGGCATGAAAAAAGAGAACTATACATTGCTTGAATGAGATTTATGTGCTGTAACAACCAATGGCAATATATGGTTCTATTTTAGATATTGACTCAGAAAATTTGACTAAAATATGTGCTTTTGGAGGGCGATATTTGAGGAAATTTGTATATAGAGTGGGTCTTTAAATAGTTACTAATTTTCCTAGATGTGATAATGGCATTGTGGTTATACACATTCATAAAATGTGTTTCCTGTTAGAGATACTCAGATATATGGAAGTATTTATTGATAAAATCATATGATGTCTGAGATTTCTGTTAAAATATACCAGAGATAAGAAAGGGAAAGAGTCCTTCATCCTTCAGACCCTTGCTTATGTTAGCTTCTTGGTGAGGGAGGGAGCTTCAAAGCATGAGTTTACCCCATCGCATTAATTTTGATCATCTCACCATGTTGGTTTATTCGTAGCGTTTATCATAAGCTGTAGCTAAGAGTCAAATGTCAGTTTATTGACTGTTTCTTATGCCAGGCTGTATAAACTTCAAGAGGACAGGGATCACTCTGGTTGGCTGTTATAAACACAGAGCTTGGTATACAGAGTGTATATAATGTGACAAACTTTCAGTGACTACATATCAAAAAAAATAATTGAGAGGGAATTTGATTTCATATAATGGCTACATCTTAGTGTTTCCAAATTTGAGCTTTTGCTGTCAATTGTTAAATTTATTGTAAATGTCTATGCTTTCATTATTGTTTTCATGCTGGGGTTTGGACCCATGCCATCACACTAAACTATGTGCTCTACCCTTTTTTATTTTTGAGCCAGAGTTTCATCAAGTTGTTCAATTTACCAAGGCTGGGCTTAAATCCTACCTCAACCTTCTGATTAACTGAGAATCAGGCTGCGCCACTGTGCCCAGCTGTTGCTTAGCTGTTTTGTTTTGTTTTTTTTAGAGGAGGAACATTAGGTGCTGCCTGTGCTTTTGTACTTAAGAATTGAAATACAAAACATTCTGCGTAGTAATTTATTTAATAGTTGATACTTGTATTTAAAGTAGAATAAAAACCTTAATACTAAGTCATAACCCTTTAGGCTTTTCATCAAATAAATAGATATGTTTTACAGCAGGTAACTATCATCCTATATGTTTAGCCACAGGCTGATTTCCCTACTGCCCTAGTACCTTTGTGAGAAACCTGTTTCCCTTTCCTTTACTCTTTAGGGGAGCGAATTTCTCTTAGAGTATAGAGTGAAGACTTTTTAGACTCCTAAGGAACTGTGTCAGCCTAAGTTTATTAATACCACATAGCTTTTAAAGTCCAGGTTTGTTAAGAGTCTTAATAGTCTTTTGTGTCCATTATGTCAAAATGAGTGAACGAATTGTAAATTGTTTCAGCATAGTTCCTACACCTTACCCGTGAGGGCTTGGTCTGGATGCTGCTGTATTTAGGAATGCTCTCTTCAGAGCAGAAACCTTGCTTTCAGTCCTTTGTTAATTGGTTACTTTGTTATTTCTGTCTTAATCGTCTTCAAGTTATAAATGGATATATTTCTATTTTTTCTACCACATTTAAAAGTTGCATACATACATAGAAACTACTATATACAAAAGTAGAACAGTGTAATTAACATAATGTACCTGTCACCCACCTTTAATTTATCATGATATGTAGTATCTTAGCTATGAAATAGACTTTTAAAAATATGTCAGTGTTTTTAATATACCTACTAATGCCCAGTTCTAGCATACTTTATTTATTAAAACACCATGTCTAACATATAATTTTTTATCTAATGGAACTATAAAGGTAGCTAAACTTTTCAAATGCATATTTCTCATAATAGGTAAGGTTTTAAAATTAAAGTATGTGTATCTGTAATCAAATCTAGTACATTTTCACCTTGAGAACATAGTGAAATAAATAAGACACACATGTGTAGACATTGTATTGTTTCATTAGTGTGACAAGCTGAAAGAAAAAAACACGTGTATATGTGTACAAATATGTATATAAAAATAATTAAGATAATTATACTACTGATTTCTCTGAGTTCACTGAAGAGGAAGATTTGTACTGGTATTGTTCGGACAATTAAAGGCAGATATCTTGTGCTCTGGGTGAATGATTTGGGGATGACAATATGCAATGTGTGTACCATTGTTATCCCTATTGATGTGCTTTGAAATTTTTTTTGCAGTGTTTTTTTCTTTCTTTGTATTTTGAATAAAATGAATTTTTTAAAAAATCTAGTGCATTTTTAGATTTAAAGAAATCTTTAAAACCAGTTTTATTTTTGTTTTTATAAATTTGGGTTCTCAAACTTATAAAATCTGTCACTTCCTAAATGCAGAAGTATACATAATTTTCTTTCTTCAACAATAGTGATTTTCTGTTTTATTAACTATTTGAGGCATATTCTTTACCTTAATACACAGCAAGTATTTTTGAAGATAATTGATAAAAAGAAACAACTAGATTTATATTCACGTATCTCATTTTCTTCAAAAATACTGACAATGTGTTGTTTACTGAAAGAACCATAGACTTCAGATTCATGGGGACATGGGTCCAAATCCTCACCGCTACTCATGAGGCTCATTCACTCAACACATATTTCTTGAGCACTTCCTGTGTTCTCACAAATATATTTTTATATGGCAGATATTCTTGTGAACAAAACAATATTCTTTCTCCAGTGGTGCCTACATTTTACTTTGGAGACAAAGAATATAAAAGCAGTTAAACAAATGGTAAAAATTTAGGTAGTAAGTGCTGTGAGAAAAAGAAAACAAAGGGGGGAGGAGTGTGAGGATGGATACTTGGGAGAGAGCTGCTTTGGGAGTGCCTTTGCCTTTGAGCAGCACTGAGAGGGGAAAGCTTGTGATCTGAGGGTCCCACAGCTCAGGTGCAGAAGGCAGGGAGTACAGGTGGCTGTTTCACAGAAGCTGGGCATGCATTGCTAGGAATGACAGGGTGGGTTCTGTGGCAGCATAGAAGCTAGAAGAACATGCTAGATGACTGTGAGGACATAGGTGGGCTTGAGAGGGAAGCAGGGCCTGATCTCCAAGGGCCTTTTGGGATGCAGTATGGAAGGGAATTTGGATGTTTTACTAGTCTAAATGGAGTTTTGGTCAAGGGAGTGGCGTGGCCTGATTGATGTTTTAAAAATAAGCACACTTAACTATTATATGGGTTAGGAGGTGGTAAGGTGTAAGGGGAATGTCAGTGGACTTGCTACTGGAATGGCTATAGGGTTTGAGACGGGAAGACTGGGCAGCTAGTGAGGAAATAGAGAATTAAGAAGGAAATACCTTTGAAAAGTTATGTAAGATAAAGGCTGAAAACAGGCCAGTGAGCAAGGTAGAAGACGTTGATGATCAGACACATGCAGTTTCAGAGGCAAGTTAGAGGATGAAAGTCAGATTGGTGATCAAAGATAAAATGGAATATTAGGAAGAAGAGATGAGTACATGTAAACAATATCCAAGTGTTTAGACATAACCAAGAACACACACATGGGAATGTACCTGGACCTAGACATTATTTGTGTTCATTTGTTTTATTTTGTTTTTAGTATTTGAGGTATTAGAGCATGCTTTTATGCTGATGGGAAAGATTTGGTTGACACAAGGCCCTTAATGGTTCAGATGGGGAAAAGTGGGCAAGCATGTGGCTTAAGTAAATTCATCAATTTGAAAAATTGCTTTTTCTGGTACAATGAGGGAAGCAAGAAGCATTTATGACCAAAAATGAGAGAAGGCTTGAGGAGAGGGGAAAGATATGAAATATTTTTCATGAAGGTTGGCAGAGAGAGTTATATAGAGAAATGGAGGGTTACAGGGCAGTGCTGTGACCCCATTTAAAAGCCACACTTCTGTGCTTGCAAAAGCTACAGTAAACCCCTTGAGTGTTTTTTCCAACCAAATGTAGCTGGCTGGGTACAGGCCTAGACTTGGACTTAACCAGGGCTGGGATTTAGCTGGTACATGTGATGATGGGAAAGAGGAATAAAGGCTCTGAAAGGCCAGGTGAAGGGGTGATAAAGTTTGACCTGTGGGTTCTAGGACAAGAACAGAGGAGTAAGCACATGAGGGCAGTATGGGTGCTCAGTGTGCAAGGGGATCAAATTGCATGATTGTTATGGACCTGCAAGCACAGAAGCACAAGGGGGTGGAACAGCGTGCCAGACAGGGAAGAGTGGACTGAGGGTTCAGATCTGGGCTCTGGCCTCTGAAGCTGAGTTACTGCAGTATGCGCATAGAATGTATCTAGATTTTGTTTCCTGGGGTCCCTTGAGTAGTGCAAGAGAGAACAGTAAATGAGGCTTAGAATCCTCAGACAGTGAAGAGGAGTGATTCCACAGGCCTGAAGATGGCTACTGAAGGAAGAGTAGCAGGTAGTGTTGTTTGATTTGATTGCTTCTGCTTCAAAGGAAATGTGAAAGGAAGGATAGAAAATATTGTCATTGAAAAGAAAAATGAGGAGCAAGGAGCTTACTTCACCTCCAAACAGCTGGGTATGTGACACAAGGAAGAAAGAATGACTGTCAACCCAAGAGCTAGCTACAGTAGTAGTAGTGCCCTTATCGGTTTAACAGGAGAAGCTGAAGGGAGCATTTAGAGAAGACCCTGGACATGGAAATTTTACTAATGATAGAGTGGGAATTTTAGTGCAGAGTCTGGGAAAATTGGGAGATTGAATCAGACCAGGCTGGAAAACCATGTAGGATCATACTGTAGGTGGTGATGGGAGGGTATCCAGGGAGATCAAGGTAATAGGGGACATAAGATGTTTGAATCTTGCTTTGCTCTTAGTGGGGGAGAGATGATAATTTGTTTTATGTAGACCCTTTCCGGAGCTTGCCTCTAGAGCAGTTTCTGATGGTGAAGTACAGAGAACTCAGCCCAAGGGAGGAATGGGCGTACAAGAATACATGGCTTAAGTCCTGCAGCGTATGTTGACCTGCCCTTGTGTGATTAATTGTACATGTCAGAAACCACATGGCCTCTCCAAGCCTGCGTGTTTTTACCTGTAAAAGGGAGATAATTCTAGTCATGCAGGTATTTTAAGATGTAGAAACAATAAGAACAATGAACCCAAAAATGGACCAGGTTATATAGTATATTCTTAATGATGTCTTTTCCTTGTACATACACTGAAAAATATTTATACATTTCCAGTCCCCACTCATAGTCTATAATGCCTTATTCAATTGTTGATAATCATGTCAAAAGAATTTTAAAAATTTAGAAACATTTGCATATAAATGTTTCGTTCATTTGTTGGGTTGGATGAATGCTACGGACAAATTTCTGTGATCCCAAATCTTTGTTTATAATGTTGCATTTTCTGTGCTGTGGATTTTATATTTGAATGATAGAATGTATTTTTAGCTGCCTCATTCCAAATAAAGTTGTACTGACTTTTGTGTAACATATAATGAAATAAAGAGTAGTCTCCTCAGGTCTACCCTATATTATTCACAGAAACAATTTCTAAAGGACAAGACTGAATTTGTATAATATAAACACCTTATTTTGTTTATTTGATACAAACCAGCATTTTAAAAGTCAGAATGGAGATAAAAATCATAGATAATTGTTTTCATTCACAGTATGGCAAAACCTGAAAAGCATTTTCATTTGCAATTAAAACATTTTTGAAATACAACTTATCTTCTTACCAGATATTTCAGGGAATTCGGTGGCATCGAAATCAAGTCGAGTTTTTTGTCAGTTTAGAAAGTTAATTTTTAAAACAGTGATTTATACTGTAGTTGGAAAGCTGTTGGTCATTTCCCAAATCTGAAAGCGCACTGACCTTCCATTTGAACCCAGCTGTAATATAAACATTTTCTTGAGATGGTTAGGAGTTAGCCTGCCAATCTGGAGGGTATTAGTGGTGTTCTCTTCCAGGGAAGTTGAAATCCCTGGATAATTCTCAGGCGTTCTTTGTAGGTCAGAAGCTGTCATAGACATATACTTCTTAATTCTTCCTTGGTTTTGCTAATAATGCCTATTGTGTCTCTTGGAAATCTAATTAGTAAAAGACATAATTAACTTTGAAGTAGAAGGTAAGGGTGGTTTTATTTAGTAGTTTTTCTATCTTTTCAGTACTAGTTGCTAAGTATATAATATAGCACTAAAGCTATTGGGGTAGAAGTTGTTGCCCTAGTGCATTTAAAAAATTCTTTCTTTTTAGTAATCTATTACTTATCCAAAGAGTATTTGTTCAAAGCTAAGCTAAGTTACTTTTAACTCTCTGCGATCCCCGCCCACTTTAAACTTTTTGAGATGTGCTGAGCAGTGTTTTTCAAACTTCAGGTCATGGCCCATTAAGAGGTTGTTAAATCGAGTTAGTGGGCTACAGTCTGCATTTTTAAAAAAATTAAATAGAATATATTTCTTATAGTAAGAATATCATTTCATGATACTTTTTGTTGCATTTCTACAGATATATTTGTGTGATTCTAAATTTGTGTGTGAGAAATGTATTTTTTTACTATGTTTCATCATCAAAGATTGCAAACTTACTATAAAAAATGCTTTAGGTAGAAGTTTTATATAGCCTTTTTAAATAAGCATTTGCAAGTTTAGAATCTTAAACTGTTAACTCTATAATTGATACCATTAGTTGAATACTTTAGAAGAAGTTTGGAAGACTGTATTTTTAATAAAACCACATTGTTTCAAATGTGATTTTTCTTTTCTAATTCTGACATTGTCCCACAATCAAACACTGAACTGCCAGAGCTAGGCAAAAATCATGCTTCTCTTCCTTCAAGAAACATTTAAACTGTCATGCTCATTAATAGGTGTATTGAAATAATATGGTACAACTCTCCCTCTCCAGGAAATTTCAGTCAAACATTGTGTTTGTATTTATTTTATTTCATCTCCTCAAAAATAGTGGCCTGTTCATTCTCAGCATTTAAACTGAAAAGAAATTTTTTTTTGTCATACATGGAGTCGTTTCATCTTTTCTTGAAAACTTTTTTTCAAATCCATTTTATTTCAAAGAGAAAAAAAATAAAATTTCAAAACATGTCAGTTGAGGCAACAGTGGTACATACATTACACATTGTCATCCCCAAATCATCCACCCAGAACATAAGACATCTGCATTCAATTGTCCAAAGAGTACCAGCACAAATCTTTCTCTTCAATGAACTCAAGAAATAAGTAGTATAACTATTTTAATTATTTTATGTGTGTATATATACACATATACATATGTTGTTTCATCTTCTCACACTAGTGAGACAATACAATGTTTACATGTGTGTGTCGTATTTATTTCACTTAGGAGTATGGTCTCAAGTTGCATTCATTTACCTGTAAAGTCTCCAGTTTATACCTCTTTATGGCTGAATAGTACTCCATTGTATAAAAATACCACCTTTTTAATCCATTCTTCAGTAGATAGACATTTAGATTATTTACAAGACTTAGGTATTACAAATTGTGCTGCTGTAAATATGGGTGCACATGTATCATTGGGGTAAGATGTTTTTAATTCTTTTGGTAAGATACCCAGAAGAGGAATAACTGGGTTGAATGAGACCTCTAATCATACTTTTCTGAGGAGTCTACACTGATCTCCCCAGTGGTTGCACTAGTCCACACTCCCACCAACAGTGGAAAAGGTTCCTTTTTCCCCACAGCTCTGACAGCATTTATGATTGGTTGATTTCTTGATAATAGCCATTCTTTCTGGGAATCTCAGTGTTGTTTTAATTTGCATCTCTTGAATCATCAGTGATGTTGAACTTTTTTTTTTACATATTTATTTGCTGTTTGTAGTTCTTCATCTGAGAAGTGTGTATCTATCTCAGATGTCCATTTTTGGATTGGGTCTTTAAATTTGGGAGGACAGATTTTTTTTGAGTTCTTTATATGTTCTCAATAGTAATCCTTTGTTTGAGGTACAGCTGGCAAACATTTTCTACAACACAGTGGGTTGTCTCTTCACTTTGTTGGTGGCTTCTCTTGCTGTGAGAAGCTTTTCAATAGGATGAGATCCCTGTTGTTGATTCTTTGTATTAGTTCCTGTGCAATCGGGGTTTTGTTCATAAAGTCTTTGCCTACACCAGTGTTTTCAAGGACTCTGTCTTCCAGCAGAAGATATCTTCTGTTTTAATATTAAGATCTTTGATCCATTCTGGTTTTAACTTAGTGCATGGTGAAAAATATGAGTCCATGTTTAATCTTAAACATGTGTAGAACCAGTTTTTCCAGCACTATTTATCAAAGAGACTATCTTTCTTCCAGTCAATGTGTTTGTCATCTTTGTCAGTGATAAGGTGGTTTAGTGTGTCTGGAATTGTTTCTGCATTTTCTAATATGTTCCATTGATCTTCAGGTCTGAGGTTGTTTTTTGTTTTTGTTTTTTGCCAGTACCATGCTATTTTTTCATCACAGTAGCTTTATAATATAATTTCAAGTCAGGAATTGTGATACCCCACCTTGTCTTTGATGCCCAGGATTGTCTTTGCTATTCTAGATCTCTTCTGGTTCCAGATGAATTTTAGGATTGTTTGCTCTAATTCTGTGAGATATGCTGTTGGAATTTTGATTGGGATTACATGAGTCTGTTTAACAGTTTCAGAAGTATGACCATTTTCACTATATTGATTCTTCCTACCCAAGAGTATGGGCTATCTCTCCATTTTCTAATATCTTCTTCAATCTCCTTTGAAAAGAAATTTTTAAAACAAGTTGCCTCTTGCCCTGTAAATGTTGTCAGATTCCTCAAGCTTATAATTAAGTACTTCTTCCTACTTGGCTTTTTTTCTACTTACAGAAGAAACTCTTGCTGGACTGTTGTTAGTTATTAAAACATTTTGTAGTAGTTTTTTTATTGGGGTCCTAATGTGATAGATATCTTTATTGGTCTTTGTGGAATCAAGGAAGACCAGTTTGTGAGTTTTAAACTTGTGAGATTTTTCCATTGTAAAATTTGTACCATCATACTTCTACCCCTTAATTTCTCTGAAGTTTTTTCTCTCCTGTAAAACATAGTTGGTAGTCTAATCATATTCCAAATGTAAACAGATGTTTTAATATCCTTTTGTATCCTAAAGACATGCCAAACTAAAAAGTACTGATTAATAGTATGGGACAACTGTTATTATGCTAAATACTATCAGAATAAAATTATGACACACTGAGACTCCTGCTTGGTGATTGACATTTGGTTGTTGATTCAAAACAGTGATGTGCTCTGCTGCCCCTTAAATAATATGTTAAAAAAGCAGATGGCTAGCAATCCCTTGATTATAGTTTATTAGTTATAGATGTTTTGATTATCAAATGCCACTGTCACATCCACATCTATTTAAAAAACTACACAGTAATTATGCTGCTCCTTGAAACATTCAGAAACCACTTGGAGTTCATTTTATCTCAGCTGTATCACTTTAGAGATAACAAAGACAGGTTACAATGCAGAACTGGAGTAGCTATTGGTTTGTATCTCTCAGCTCTTTAAGCCACTTCATAACATCATTTGTTCTTAATGTATGTGAATCACCTTTGTGAGATACTTGGCTTGCCTACCAAATGGCTTTCTCAAACTATCTTTATTAAATTTTTATACAGTATATGATTAAATAGAAGTTATCAAAATATGAGCAACAATATTTAGATACTAATTGAGGATGACAAATCTCAAGGTGAAAAGTGACATTGTGTATCCTTGATTCATAGTGTATAAACAAAAATAGAGCCATGCTGGGAAGATACCATTTAAAATAGTTTTGTGTCACATCTTAATAATAATAACATAATTTGTGAATCTGCTTATTTTAGTATATGTTATGTGTGTGTCTGTGATGAAAACAGGCTTGTGTACTATGAGATGAGAATGAAAATTTGTTTGCTATCTGTAGTCTATAATATTACTTGCATGAAAAGTAATGTTAACTTTTTATTCTTAAGGTATTGCCACACGATTATATGTAAATTGTCTCAGAATGATCTTAACCATTTTTTGTTTCCTGGCTTCATTACTTTTAAAGTTAGTGTTAATATGTTTGCTACATAGCTCCCCCCACCAACAACTTCATATATTTCCTTTCCCAGTTGATTTGGTGCTCATCCAGAATTACATAGAATAATTGATGCATGATGATAAATACAAATTATACTTCAAATACAAACAAATAATCCATTCCTCAGTCATTTTTGATTCGCTGTGCAAATATTGCTATAGCTGATCATCCATTGTGTTAGAACAAATGGGAAAAGAATTGAAGTTTTACACACATGATTGACTTCTTATATAAAACTCAAGGCTAGGTATCTTAAATAAGAAGTTTATATATGGTTAACATTTGAAATGAAATAGTAATGAAAGTTTATTTTAATTTTGAAAATAATGGGACATTTCAAGATATAAAGAACATTTCACACTTGAATCCCCCACCCCAGTACCAAAGACCTTGAGCTACATCCCCAACCCTTTTGCATTTTGAAATAAGTTCTCCATAAATTGCTTCATTGCCTAGGCTGGCTCAAACTTGGTGATCCTTCTACTTCAGCTTCTCAGAGTGTTAGAATTATAGGTGTATACGATGGATGGTTCACACTTAAATTTTAGAATATTTGATGGAAACCAAAGAAATAGATTGCTTGAACTATGCAGTTGATAGTGTTTGGACTATCATTTTATAAAAACAGTGCCATTATGGACCAGGCATGATGGTTCATGTCTGTAATCCCAGCACTCGGGAGACTGATGCAGGAGGATTGCTGTGCATTTAAGGCCAGCATGGGCTGCAAAGCAAGTTTGAGGCTAGCCTGAACAGCACAGTGAAACTCTATCTCAAAGAGACCAAAAAAACAAAAACAATGTTGCTAAAAAGAAATATTCAGTGTGTTTTGTATCAATACATATAATTTTGAATATCATTTTAAACAATGTTATTTAGAGTTCTTTACCTGGGGCCAGGGTAGTTGGGAAAGTGTGAGAAGAAATGGAAAGCCAAAGCTTTTCTTCTGGTAAGGCATGCCAAGTTTGTTTTATTTTGTGCTAACCTTATAGGGAAGCTGTGTTAGTACAGAAACACCAGTTCTCTTCTGGCATGTTTTGATTTTAAAAGAATATCTGATTAGTATGGTTTTTTGTCTGTAATATAGCTGGTTCGACTTAGTATTTGTGCTTCCTTTTCACTTAGGAGTTTGAAATTTCCTGAGAACTTTGCTTATGATGTCCAGTGATTTGCCTATCCAACAGTAATGAACATAGAAGTCAAGTGTATAGGCCATTTACACATCTTTCATGAATATGTCTACCATTTTTCTTTAACCTTTCTCAACTCATTTCTTTTGGTCAAAGTTAAGTAGTAATTACTTAGTAGTAATACTTAGTGAATATTCTTTAAAAATTTATTGTTATAAAAAAGTTTAAATTTACACATTACAGAAAAATTAGAAAGTAGAAATAAAAACGCTCTAATTTCACCCCAGTATAACATTTTTGTTTTCTTTTGTGGAGGAAGACCCATTTCAAACCAGGAAGTCCCTTGTTGTCTAGTTATCATGGTAGTTTTACTTTGTCATAACACACCAAATTTTTTTGAAGGTTGTCTTTTTATTCTTTTTTTTTTGTCCTTTTTCCAGCTTTAGTTTTTTATTAGTACATATTTGTCAAACATATGATCATGTTTCACCATAGGAAATTTGTATTGGTACATAATATATCTTAATTCTTATTTTTTCCCTATTCTCCTCCCCTCCAGCCTTTCTTTCCCTCCCCATTTACGCAAGCTTTGTTTCTATTTTTTTAATTCATTGTTTTTTTCTTTTTCTTTCCTTCTCTCTCTTGTTCATCTTCATATTTGAACAAGTTCTTCCTGGCTCCCAATGTCTGTCCTCCATTATGCTCTTTATTTGTTCCTTATTTACTCTTTGAGTTTCTCACACAAGAGAAACAATGTGATATTTAAACTTGTGTATCTGATTTATTTCACTTAATATTGTTGTCTCAAGGTAAATCCATTTTCCTACAACTGATTCAAGTTTTTCTTTATGGCAGAGTAGTACTCCATTGTCTATAAACACCCCATTTTCTTTATCCATTCATCCTTTGATGGGCATTTGAGCTGTTTCCAAGATTTAGCTGTTATAAGTTGTGCCACTATAAAAATGGCTGTGTGTATATCACTGTGGTATGATGGTCCAACCACTGGAAATCAGCCTGGAGATTACTCAGAAAACTAAAACTAGAGGTTCCATTTGACTCAGTTTGACCATCCATTTAAGGTTTCAGCTTCTTCTTCTAGGTAATTTACTGAAAGGCTTAAATCAATGTTTATGTCCCATTTAAAAACTAAACTGTCATTCGTTGCTAAAGATTCTACTTTTTGGGCAATCATGCCGTTTTAGTTTTCTGATACCTTATTTCACCTATTTTATGCTTTTAAAAGTGAGAATACTCAAGAAGCTTCATAGTTGGACTATTTAAGTAATTGTTTTAAATTCACTTGTTCAAGTGTGTAGGGTGTCAAATTTTAACCCGTAGTAAGCCAAGGCGTTGGTAACTTACATGGTCAATCTAGCATGTTTCCTACCAACTTGTCCTAAAGCTCTATGTTTAAACTTCCTAAACATGTCAGTTACTAGAATTGTGAGATTTTTAAAGAATTATGCTCCTTATACATTTGCCATCACAAAAATCAAGTAAGGGAAGTCTGCATTTGCAGTGCATGTGCAACCCTCATGTGCAGGCTGGGCAGGAGTCCTGCATATGAGCTGAGTGTGGAGTTTGCTTTGCCCATCATCGGTAAAATGAGAATAGTAATGAAACTCAGTTACAGGGAGAAGTGAATTAAATGAGGCAACACACACTACACATTAAAAATCCAATACATTGATTTCCTATTGTCTTGTTTTGAACTCCCATAATGTTGTCATTCTTTTGTTTGGATTGGTTTTATACTATGTTGTTTTGTTTGATTTTATTGTGTGTGAAGGTATGGGCAACTATTTCAAAGAAAACAGACATTATGGTAGCCACTGTTGAGTTCCTGTTGTTTTGTTTCGAAGTCCTGTATTGCTTTCACTGTTCAGTTCTAATTTGTTTGTTCCATTCTGTTTTGTTTTATTTTCTTTAAAAAAATTTTTTAAAAACACCCAATACATTCCAGCTTTTGTACAGATTATTAGGTGGATGAATCAAGTGTAATATCTAAATAAAACCAAAAACCTAGAAAGCTAGACAATGCTACTCTTATTTTTAACAATTACTATTACTTTAAGATGCTATTACTGGCAACCAATGGCAATGAACAAACTTAACTGGTTAAGTAGATTCAAATTAAGTTCTTGTTTTATTTATACCAATTTGGTATAAATATAATCTGTAAAGAGAAAGTTGGAGGCTACATAAAACAGAAGCTGTGTCTACCTCAAAACCCCCTTAATACTGTACAGTTAAACTGTGGCACTTGGGAGGCTGAGGTAGAAGGATTGCTGTGAGTTCAAGGCCATCCTGGGCTACATAGTGAGGTCAAGACCAGTCTGAAGAACATAACAAGATCTTGTCTCAAAAAAAAAAACAGGAAACAAGCTGAGCTTTCTGGTTCATGCCTGTGATCTCAGCACTCAGGAGGCTGAGGCAGGAGTATTGCTGCAACTTTGAGGCCAGCTTGGGTTGCAAAATGAGTTCAAGACTAGCCTAAACTGCATAGTGAAGTCTGTCTCAAAAAGATAAAAAACAAAACAAGACAAAAGAAAACCCAGAAAACAAAACAACAAAACCCCTACACACTCAGAAAGAAACAGCAAATATAGGCACCCCTTGTATTTAGCAAGAAATTAGTTATCCTATGGAAATAACATTTTAAAATAAGCCAGTCAAATTCATTATAAATATTACTGATCTGAGAAAGGTGAATTAATTTGTAGGTATTTTTTGAGAGATCCAAATAATTTCATGGTTTTTCTGTCTTTACTAGTGCCTTTAGTTGTTCATTGGTTCATCTTTAAATCTGTCAAACCTTTTTATTAAAGAAAAAGTGGATTGACTACTATAATGTTGTACATTTTCTGAATGTTCAATAACTTGCCACACTTAATTGACTAAAAGTTCAACTTGTTAATTCAGAATTTTGGCTTGGACTGAAAATTCATTTTTCACCATCCTAATGAAGAAAAAATTTTCTAGGTATATTAAAACAGAACTACAGAATGCTTATACTTTAGCAATTAGAAAAACCGTTAGAAGGGTTTAAGATTTAGTGTTTTGTATGTGAGCATTCATTGCATATTATGCATCAGTTATTTTCTGTTTATTGAATAAGTTGAACATTATATCTACCTAATAAGGTCTTTTAAATTTTGAATATTCTGGTCAGTTGCAAAATTGAACAAATATGTAAGTCTTTTAAAGCCATCTACTATTACGCTTGCTTTGCTATTCTTCTTCATTCCTTTTTTATTGTAACAGAGTCTCACTGTGCAGCGTAGGGTGGTTGTGAGCTCACTATGTAGCTCAGCTGGCCTTGACCTTGGGGCAGTCCTCCTGTCACAGACTCTTGAGTGCTGGAGCCAGAAGCGTGCATCACCACACCCAGCTTCTTTTTCCTTTTTATAATCTGAATTTGAGCTCAATATATCTAAAATAAAAATTTTAATTCTGTCATGTGTAAGAATAGTACGCAGTGTTTTCTTAGACTTCACCACATTTAACTATGGATACATTGATTTTATCACATTAGCTTATTGCAGCATTTAAAAAATATTAACATCAAAAATTAGAGTATTTTTCTGTTGGGTTTAATATATACATAGATCCTGTTAGTAGTGGTATTCTGTATGTTGAGGATCCAAAGATGAAATGTCCTACCATTGAAATTATTATATAGATGGGGACAGGGATAGACACAGAAAAAAGACAAGTTTATGATGAAATGACTATGTCTTACTAAATTGAGATGTGATGTGCTGCTCTTACCTAAATATTGTGCAGGGGAACTCATTCAGTTTGGGAAAGCTCAGAGAACATTCAGTATTCACTTTTCAGATTTACTGAGGTTAAAGTTAATTTCAAATAATTTTGAACAGTTAATTGTAAAAAGGGGAGGGAAAGGAAGAGCATAAATTGTTTTACCTGTGTATCGATTGTGGCCATGGGACTTATCTCATTGTCAGTGGTCTCCCCATTCTCCACCTGTGTTTCCTTTTTTAACATTTCTAAACCCTTCCAACATGTTGATAATTGGAAGTCATTGAAGCAGCACTTGCTAGCTGCCTTTAAGTTTTTATGAATTGTTAGCTCATAAACCCACATGAAAATGAAAGATCATTTCTCAACTCTGCCTCTATATCTCCTGCAAACCTGTTCCTGAATGTCCTGTTTTTTTCCACCAATATCTCACAGATCCTCAGTATCTGTTTTTAGATAATGTAGAATTACAATTCCTTTGTGAGGAGTAAATTTTTTTCCTGTTCTTGGTAACAGATTTCCAAAATCTATATTATTATTATTACATATTCAATTCAGTCCTTTACCATGAAGGAATGATTATATGACTGAATAAGCACAAGGAAATGATATTCTCTGGATATTAGAACTAATGCATTTTTAAAAATTCACATTGCTTATCTGTTTTTAAAAACGATAAACCTATATTGTTCAATCAGTGTGTTACCAATAAATAAAAAGAGTATTGATATTGTTTATATTCATTAAAGTTAGATTTTACTCTACGTTTACAGTGATTCCAAAGTAGTAAAACACAAAAAAACCCTGACATGACTGTATATATAACTCATTAAAGCATTTCTTTAACATGTACAGCACCTTGAGTTTGATTCCCAGTGCACCTCCCCCCTCCCCTGCAAAAAAAGGTCCACATGTGACAAGAGGGACCAATAAATCAAAGTGATCCCAAGTAAGAAATTATATTTGTATAAATAGTAAAGATCCAGTCTAAGAGAATCCTAAAAGAACAGAAATTAGGTAGGTAAGATAATATGTTTAAGTATGAAGTAGGCAGATAGGAAAAAAAGAATGTGTATATATATACACAGCAACTAAATGCCTGCCTGACAAGTGTGAGGTTTAAGTTCGACTCCCAGTACAAGAAGGGGGGGAGGGGGGGGAGGAGGAGGAGGAGGAGGAGGAGGAGGAGGAAACAACTAGTATTGCAGATTATTTAATATACTACTAAGGACTTCTGAAATACACTGAACATACACTTATACTCTGGTCAGGTGATTGTATTACATGAGCAGAAAAATCAATTTGTACTCCCTAATCTCAGAACAGGGTTCAAAAAGTGTGGTCTAGCATTTAACATTATCCATTAATAACTTACTCACGGGTGATTGAGAATCACATATATAATTCAAGTAAGTACAGTTTGCTCTCCATATCTGTGGATTTCACATCTGTGCACTCAACATATATTAAACAGAAAATATTAGGAAAAAAGTCACAAAGTGGCAAACTTTGAGACCTAAGGAACTCTGTAACCACCACACAATATTTATTTTCCTGTTGAACTTGGACTTGACTCAGGAAATTTAAGTCTACAATTTGAATTTCGTAGACCACAAGGATAGGCCATCGGTTGTTCTACATTTCTTGCACAGTAAGATTTTATAAGTAAATGGAATACAGATTTTTATGAAAATTATAAAAAGTAAAAAGATGACAATTATTTCTTTATTATTTCGTATGGATATCTTAGATGAAAGGTCCATGTTACCAAGTCTTAGATTATGATAACATTGTATGTTCTGCAACTTGATTATGTAAATTAGTTCCAGCCAGTCAGGCAACAAGTATAAACACTGATTGCTTATCTTATTTGTTCCACAACTATATATTAGATGCTGGATATATGGAAATAATTATGATATTTCTAAATCATTTCTATGACTATGACATTCTAAGGTAATTTCTGCCTTCTCAAAGTATTATAACACCATTGCATTGTCTTTAGCCTCCAGGATAAGACAGAAAAGCATAGTAGATGCTATAATACAAATGTGGATGAAATAATAGATCTTTGAGGAGAAAGGTGCTAGATCCATTCTGTATAAATTATTGTTGTTCAAGAAAATTATTATACTACTCTGTATGGAGATGTAATAATGGAAAGATCCTTTATGGATTTATGTTTTAGTTACTATTTGTAAAAAAAATAGTCTTAGAAATTTAATTAGGAACATATTTAGTACTAGGGGTATATTAGGTTTTTTTAAAGAAGTAAAATGAAACCAACTTTGTAGTCAACTGCAATGTTTACCTAGTTTTTACTTCTTTTCCTTATCTCTAACTCTGTCTCTGCCCACTCCCCCGCCCCACCAAGTACTGTACCACTGAGCCACACCAAAACTGTGGTTTCACCCAGGCTGATAATTTTCTTTCCTTCTTTTTAGAAAATATACAAACTAACTTCAGTGAATATTGAATGCACAGACCGCACTTGGATCCGGTCCACTAGAGAGACTGAGCACCTGTACTTGTCAGTGTTCTTTCAGACAACACAAACCTCAGAGTGTTTCCTGCAGCAAATACCCAAAGGTTGAGAAACAGACAGAGAGACGGTGGGTGGAAAAGGAGGGAAGAGAGAGATGAATTATGAGTCTGGGTTTATGTGTTAATTGTGAATCCAAAATCACATTAAAAGGAAAACATTTCGATATTGTCTAGCACAGAGTAATCCCAGATGTAAAGATCATTTGCGTTAACCTCATTCTTCACCCAGAATACAAATGTTTACCTGATACTGATTTGTGTTCCACTTAATGTTAAATGAACAAGGCTAGAAAAAAATCTAATTCTGCATAAATCCTTGTAATATAAATTTGATGGCCTTGCTGCCTTAAAAGGTAAGGCTACAAAGCAAACTAAAAAATAACTGGTTAATCTAAAATAACTGGTTATATGTACTTTCTTCAAGATTACCCTTCATCTCTTGCATATTTCACAAACATTATCGACATTTTGTTTTATAAGATGTCAGTTCACTGAAAATACAAGTGGTTACATGAAATAAATTCCACCTCAGAGGCACACAATGGAAAGAGTTTGTCTCTCCAGGCTCATGTATACATTTCCCCAGCACAGCAGCTTTACGGCACCTGCCTAAGGAGTGGAAATACCCTGTGCAGAGCCAAGGGCTGCACTGTAAGCTCTGATGCAACCTTTGATGAAACCTTAACTTGTGCCATTGGAGAGCAGTCTGTGACTGAAAGTGACTTTTCCAGTAGTGATAATATCTCCAAGGGAATTTCTGCGTCAGGTTCCCTTTTTCTCCTCCATCTTGTGCCCTTCCTTTTTCTCTCCATCTTAAATCCAAATACAAAGAAAAGTAGGGCACTACTCACAATGATAAAGTAATAGTAAAAATCTCAGCATTTACAAATACGCACACACCAGTGCTATCTTTCATAGGTCTCTAAAGGTGATTCTTTCTGCTATAATTCTTAAGGGGAGGAAGGAAATCATGTGTAAAATGAATATGCAGTATAAACCGTAAAACTATGGAAACAGCTTAAGCCAATTCTTTGACTAGTGCATATTGGGGGGGGCATGTTTTTTCTGTCTTCACATTTTTAAAATTAATGAAGGTTACCATCTTAAATATAATGTTCAGAGAGGGTCTCTCTGATAAATAAGAATTTAATAGAGACTTAAAAGGGACTAAGGGAAGGGTCATGCAGTTGTATAAGGAAAGGGCAAAACCAAGTTCCTTGAGGCTGGAATGCATTTCCTTGGCTCATGGAACAAGAAGGAGACAAATGTAACTGAACTTGAACCAATGAAAGGAGAGTAAGATTTTCAAAGAGGCTAGGTAGAATGGCCTGTAATCCCAGCACTTGGGAGGCTGAGGCAGGAGGATCACAGCAAGAGTTCAAGGCCCATGTGGGATTCATAGTGAATTCAGAGTCAGCCTGAACTACGCAGCAAGACCTTGTCTCAAAAAAAAAAAAAAAAGTGGAGAGGTAAAGGTTGTAGCCTGCAAGAATTGCCAGAGATAGTATCGCACGATGGAAAGCCTTAGGAAACTCTGCTCTGGAGGAGGAACATGATATTGACCTGTAAGGATCACAAGCATAGAAGTAGCAAGACTCAATAAAAGCTGTAGGAATTATCTAGAAGACAGATGGTGATGTCTAGTTGTATTTTAAAAAAAGAATGACATGATTCTATTGGAATAATAAATACATATAGACAAAAGACCAGTAGAATAAGGTGGATTCCATAAATGTAGCATTAATTATATACCCATTTCTTTGAAGAGGATGGGAATGAAACACTACATAGTAACTATTTTCCCAAGTAAAACAAATCTGGGTGGATGTAGTGGCAAATGCCTGATATCACAGCACTTAGAAGGCTGAGGCAGGAGGATCAAGGATCACCATGAGTTCAAGACCAGCCTACACTATAAACCCTATCTGAAAAACAAAAAAAGTCAAAAAAATTTCTCCTTCCCTCCACTCTTTCCTGTCTTTCTGCCATCCTTCCATAATTTAATGGGCATTGTAGGATCTATCAGAAATTATAAAATTAAAATTATATTATCATCTCCGGGAGCTTCTAGTTGTGGAGAGAAGTTAGAATTTCTTTAACAGTTTAAAGCATTATATGATTAAGGAGCAAATGTCAGTAAGTTGTTTTAGAAAAAAGAAAAAATAGAGATTATTATGGATTGGCATAGTGGGGAAGACATCACAGAAAAGACTTGAGCTGCATTATTTTGGTTGTTAGATTTTGTGTTTTAGAGCAGTTTTAGGTTCACAGCAAAAATTCTGAATATTCCTGACATGAACAGTACAGTCCAGAAACCTACAATTGACACATCATTCTCATCCAAAGTCCATAATTTACGTCAGGGCTCACTCTGGATGTAGATGTTGAATGGGAAAGAATGAAAGCATAAATCTAGATGACTGAGAGGGTTGTGTATATTTTTTTCTTTTTGTTTTATTAGTACATGTTTGCAGTTCATGTACATGTACATACCACAGGTTCTTTTTTATCATTGTGCTCTTCCCTCCATTTCCCTCCCTCTTCTTCCAATTCCCCCATCCCATTTTTCATTCTTGTTGATATTATTTGTCTTAGCTCATGTTATGGCATATAGTGTTTACTTTAATTGAGGTTATTATGTTCCTGTACATGGCACGTCTTGGTTCTACATTTTTCCCCTTCCCTTCCTCCTCACTCCTTATGCTTTTTGCCTTGGGCCACTTCCCTATTGCAAGAGATCCATGAGTTTGGCAAACACATAATGACATGCATGTATCCTTATAGGATCCTGCACAGCTAGTTTCACTGCCTTAAAAATGCTCTTCACACTTCCTCATCTTCCCCACCTCCCTCCAACCTCTAGCATCCACTAAATTAAAAAAGAAAAAAGTTTTCATAGTTGTACCTTTTCCAGAACTGTCACATAATTAGAAATATACAGTATGATAGTTTTCAGATTGGCTTCTTTCACTTAGCAGTAGCTGTTTACAGTTCCTCCATACCCATTTATGTCTCTATAGGTCACTTACATGTTAATTTATTTAAACTAGGCAATCCTAGGGGGCTGGAGATATATAACGCAGTGGTGTAGCACCTGCGTGGTAAGTGCGAGGTCAAGTTCAGTTCTGAGTACCTACAAAGAAAAAGACAGACAGACAGACAGACAGACAGACAAAGAAAGAAAGAAAGAAAGAAAGAAAGAAAGAAAGAAAGAAAGAAAGAAAGAAAGAAAGAAAGAAAAAAAGAAAAAAAAGAGAGAGAAATATTAGGTGGTGCTGAGGTTGGCACCTGCTAGGCAGCTGTTGTATCACAGAGACACCCCAGCCTTAGTTCACTGATTTTCAATGCTGAATAATATTCCTGAATAGCCAGGGATTTAGCTCAGCAGCATAACACTTGCCTGGCAAGTACGAGGTTGTGAATTCGATCTGCGGTACCAGAAAAAAAAATAATATTCTTGAATGTACCACAGTTATCCCTTCACTGTCGAAGGGCATCTTGATCCCAAAGATTTGGCAGTCATAAGTAGAACTGCTATAAACATCCCTACATAGGTTTTTGCATGGGCACAAGTTTTTATCTCATTTGAGTAAATACCAAGAAGTATGATTACTGGAATCTATGGTAAGGGTCTGTTAGGAACAGCTAAACTGACTTCCATAGTATCTATGCATTTCACATTCTCACCAGCAACAGAAGAAATGTTGCTGTACATCCTTCTTTTAGTGTTGTCAGTGCTCCAGATTTTGTGTGATGTAGTCTGTTTTGGTTTGCACTTTTCTAATGGCATGTGATGTGTGGAGCATCTTTTCAAATGCTTATTTGCCAGCTATATGCAGGATCATTGGTAAGGTGTCTGTTTAGATCTTTTCCCCATTTTAAAAATTGGGTTATTTTCTTACTGTTGAGTTTTTACAGTTCTTTATTTATTTTGGGAAGCAGTTCTTTATCATATATGTCTTGTGCAAATATTTTTCATAAGCCCATTCTGTGGTCTGTCGTCTCTGTTCTTTTGATGGAGCTCTGTTTTGGATGATGAAATAGGCACGAGAAGGAATAGCATGCATCAGACCCTGTGGTTCCAGCCAAGTGCCTCTTACCACTTTTCCATGTGTTAACTTGCTCTCAGCTAAGAAAAGGGTGTTCTTTTTTATCTGCTTTATAGATGGGTCAGCTGAGGTATAAGCAAGACCAGGAAGCTCACCTAAGATTGTATTGCTTAGAAGAACACAGTTGACTTTTAACCCTAATTAGTCTCACTCCGGGGCCACAGTGCAGGTAGTAGACTTATCTACTGGGAAAATACAGCAAGTTAGAGATTATTTGGTGGGTAGTAATGAACTCATCCAGTGCTTTAACTTCCAGGACAAGATATTTAGATATTAGATATAAATGTTTTTAGTGGAGAAACATTTTCTCAACAAAATTAAGATTTAGAGACCTATGACTTAAAACAGTAAACATGTTTCCTAAGAAAGTTAAGTCATCTGTGAAATGCTTCCTATAGGTTCCTGGGATTTACAAATCACTAACTATAAGCATTGGGGAGCACTGGGAAGTTTTGTATGGCTACAGAGGAAAAGGTATTGTGATTAAGGAGAGTGTTAACAAAATGTGGAGTTCACAGTATATAGGACAGTGCAATTTGTTATACTTACCAGACTTTTACACTTCAAGGTTAATTTGATTATGAGAGCTTAGTATAAGGTAGCAAATGAGATAACAGAAAATTATATTCATAGGAAATTTTCTTAAAGGGAAGACTAATAACTGTTGCTAGTGGCTGAATGTAGATGGTGAATGGGAAAGAATGAAAGCATAAATCTAGATGACTGAGAGGATATACATACCCAACAAGAAAACTGAGTGTGACCTTCCATTGATGGAGAAATTATGACTAGAATATTCAAGTCAGGTTGCTTCATAGGAAATCAAAGGATATGAACCTAAGATAAAAGGAAGAAAGAAATAAAGATTTAGAAGCAGCAACATTAAAGTGAAAACTAAACTCAAGAGAAGGAACAAAAAAACTACCAAATGCTGAATAGTGGAAGAGGCTGCCTGTTGGTTGATCAATAACCAAACCCCAGGAATGGTGGAGTTTATCTTGAAGAAGTTGAGATTTCTGGTTAAACATAGTGGACTGAGCCCACACATTCATTTATGCATCTTCTTAAACCCCACTATACCTGAAGGAAGTAATTTAAAATGTACAGCTGCTTATGATGTTGCACCTCTGTAATCACAGTATTCTAGGAGACTGAGTCAGTAGGCTTGCAAGTTTGAGCCCAACCTGCATAGTCCAGCAACTGAGCAAATCCTGTCTCAAAAAAAGGTAGGGACCGGGAGGGAGGAAGAGAGAGGAAAAAGTGCGGACTCTGGGTTCAATCTCTAGTACCAAAAAAAAAAAAAAAAAAAGTATAAAGCTATTAAGAACTATAGAGCAAAAGAAGAGATAGAAAGTGGTAACAGCCTTAGCAGATAAAAGCTGACATCTGCTACAGACACAGTAAAGTACTAAGTTTATTGATCCCCAAAAAGATTCAGGAGTTGAAGGCATTGGGAACAACAGAAAGCAGGGGTGCAGAGGTGTGTTTGTGTTTGGTTATGGGCAGAATTCAAGGATGAAGCCCAGTCCAGGCTCAGTACAAAACATGGAACTGAGGTGAAAGTTTCCATACTGAGAGGTGGGACTTTGCCTTCCCTTTCTCCATCAGGCTCCTACTGTGCAGGAAATTGGATGATTCTTCTCTGAAGAAACTGAGCTATCTCAAGGAAAATATTCAGCGATAACATTTGAGAGCTAGATTATCTTACTGTGAAGCCCATTAGTCAGCAAAGCCTGAATCATCCCACAAAGAGCTTCCAGTGCCTGCCTCTTTAAATGGCCAGTAATTACCAGAAATAAGCCAGAACTTCAGGTAGAGACATATGGGGAATAGAAAAAAATGAAACACATACACAAACGCAGAGGGACATGTGCGTGCACGTACACACACACGCACACACACACACACGCCTTCAGAGCAATAAAAGCAAAAATTGTGAAAGGAAGAAGCAATCAAAGATCAAGAACAAGTTGTCGAAAATTAAGGATATAATAAACAAAAGAAAAAGTTCTATAGAGGAGTTTTAAGGTGAAGTTAAGAAAATCTGAAGTTAAAGAGAGTAACTGTAGAAAAGTAGATGGTGAATGATAAGAGTCCTGCATGAGGTCCTGTGCCCACTTAAAATGGATTTCCAGGAAGAGAGTACAGTGAAACCAAGGAAATGAAATGAACAAAGAAGTAATGTAAGAAAATTCCCCAGAACTAAAGGACATACATCTTCATATTGGAGTCAGAAGGAAGGAACAATAGTGAAAGAAGATAGTGGTACATACCATCAGAATCTTGATTGACATCATTTCAACCTTAAACTGAATTCAGCCAGACTATCAGGTCATAGTGTAGAATATAGACACTGTAGATATACACAGTCTGAAAACATTTGCTTCTCATGGATCTCTTATCAGGAAACTGACAGCTGATTTGGCCTAAATTCAGTTAAATCTAAAAGGTATTTGAGCACCCGCTGTATTTTTAGCATGATACTCTTCATATTACCACTATCCAATGAATATTTATAGGTGTTAATTTAAAAGATTCAGAAAACAAAAAGCCTCAGTCCATGCTTTTGACAGCCTTGCAGTTTACTAATTGTCAATAAGTCAAATAACAATATATGAAACATATTGTAAGTATTCTTATAAAATTAGGAATTGCTGGTGGGGATTTGGGATCTGGGGACTTAAATCTGATCGAGATCAGAGTTTCATGAAGGGAATATTATTTGGAATACTTATAAGTTCAGTAAACAGGTCTGGACAGAAAAGCATTCCAGTGAAGAAATATAACTAGAGTCACAGAAATATACAGATCATGAATTTTTGAAGTAAATAGTCCAGTGCTACTAGAATGAGGGAAAAACAGGGAAAGAAAGGTTAAAGTTAGTTAAAACTATTTAGAGAACTACAAATACCAGACTGGCAGTGAAAAATCCTTCCTTAGTTCATTAGGCATGGACCTATTAAAATCGAAATGTTCCAAAGCAATATTTTACTTAATTTAAGAAAGGAGTCATCAAGAAATTTCCATCACAGAGCTGTCCTTGAGGAGCACTGATCGTGCAGATTGACCCATTTTGCCTGCTAGACAGAACTCATTGACAGGTGAAATGTCTTTTTTTTCTGTCTCTTACTTATTTTACTGCTTAGCATTGAGTAGCCATCCATTAAATATTTGTTGAACTTTGAATGAAATAATAGAGACTGTTAAGAGACTGGGGATCAGCAGTTATTGCTGGATGGAGGTCAAGCTGGGTGAAGACTGTTAGTAATGGGGACGTTATAAGGAACCACAGGGAAAACATTTCAGGTGAATTCTGGGGCAAGACAGCTAGTAAAGCACTGAAAAGTCAGTGAAGTTGAGTCATCAGGTTAAGGTGCTCTTTGGAGCACCTTGACAACATGAGTCCCTCTCATCTGATTTGATGCCACCATTGTTTCACTGTATCCTGACTCTCCCAGGTATCCTTCCTGTTACACCAGTGTTCAAGGTGCTGGAAATATGTTTCCTACTGATTTGTTTCCATTAGATCTGGAAAACAGCAAGTTCTCAAGCAATCACTAAACACAAAGAAGTATTTAATTGAGCTGGACAGCAGTTTTGAGGGAAGGCAAATGGTCTAATGAAGTAGCTGGGTTTTTACACTTGTGGATATCATGGAAACTTTGAACACGTGTAAGGGAAAGACAGCCATGTGTTGAATCTGGCACTGTATTCCTACTTTCTTAAATTAAGTAAAATATTGCTTTGGAACATTTCGATTTTAATAGGTCTGTTTCAATTACTTGTCATTTTCTCCCAAAATGTCAAATTTAATACAACTTGAAGGAGTCAGGAATATTTGTTCTGAGGTCAATTTCTTGCTTCACAAATGGAATATCATATAGTTCCACTTCAGTTATATTTCAAGAGCTGACAGCCTGACATTTTTATTAAGTTCTATAATGTTCTACTAGTTATGTTCTTATAACTATGATTTAGAAGCAATTTCTCTGTGAGAACCAACCTAGCAGTCCTCCGTGACTGTGTACACATTTTTTGTAGTTTTTAGTAAGGCTTCCCATATAGAATAAGTGTAAAAATATTATTTCTCTGAAAAGACACTTAAGGTAAATATTTTATCAAATAATTTTAACCAGTCTTCTTTAAATATATTTCATGGGCATATTTATAGGACTTATCTCTTGGAATTCCAGGTTTTTTTTTTCTACCTGACAATTATATTTATTTCAGCCAAAATACTTTTAAATGTTTTTATATATTTGTAAAACATTCATGTAATAACAGTACTTAACACATTCTCGCTGATGTCCCTGTAAACCCCCAAGCTTTGCTTTTCTAAAAAAGTAGAGTTGCTAGGGTTTCCCAGAGAAAACTTTGCTGAATCCAGCCAAGTGCCAGGTCTTTGCTGACTACAGGAACTCTGGGTAGCTGTTTTCTACTTTCCTAGAGGTGTTGCAAACACAGATCCCAAAAAGAGTTCAGGCACAAGGTAAGAGTGAAGTGCTGGTGAGCAGTCTTACTCTGTTCCAGTTCACTAGAACCTCATGGGAATGTAAGCATAAAGTTCTAGATCTAATGTTTTAATACAAATTTAGATTTTTAAGTTTTTTTTTAAAGTAGTATCTGGATTCTTAAATTTTTGGTAGCTAACTCGGAATGTTTAAAAGCAGCATACAGGCCAAAGAAGTTGGGGAGAATCACATTTGCAGGCAGAATCAGCCTTGGGTCACCAGATGTGACAGTATACACCTTTAATCCCGGCACTTGAGAGGCTGAGGCAGGAGGATTTCCAGGAGTTCTATGCCAGCCTGTGTTATACAGAGAGCTCGAGGCCAGCTGAACTCCATAGTGAGACTGTCTCAAACCAACCATGCCCCCACCCCACCCCGCCAAAAAAGAAGAAAAAGAATCAGTCTTGGGCTGTCTGTGTGGATCTTAGGCTCTTAGTAAGAATTTGACCACCTGTCGAAGTTCAAGCATGGTCGCTGTCTCTCCTCAGCTATTGATCTCTCAGTTTCTCTGTGGTTTTTTTTTGTTGTTTGATTTTTGGGTTTGTTTGTTTGTGTGTTTATTTGTTTGTTGAGATAGACTCTCACTGCATATTACACGCTGGCCTTGAGCTCATTATGTAACCTGGGACTGGCCTCAAACTCAGAGTAATCCTTCTACCTCAGTTTTGGATGTACTGGGATTACAGGCATGTGCCACCACACCTGGCTCTTTATGTTTATTTTTATTTGTTTCTCAAAAGTCATTTCTCGAGTCTGCAGCCATTGTGATCTCACTCAGTTTGAATGAGCCAGATCCTGTCATTCCTTGTAGCCCTGTGAGATCTGAGTCCTCTGTGCAGCTTGTGCAGCTGCAGTAGGCTCCAAGGCAGAAGCATGGCAGGAAGAGCACAGCAGAGGAAAGCTGCTGGCCCTGCAGCAGCCAGGAAGCTGAGCGAGAAGGAAGGTGCTAGGGCAGGAGACACCGTCCAAAGGCACAGCGCCCCGTGGCGCACCTCTCTCCACACCACCGCCCACTCTCAGCACACTTAGCCATGAACTCAGGTGGATCTATCCACTCATGATCCAGTCATCTTTAAAAGGCCCACCTCGGACTGTAGGAGACTTGTGGGTCTACATCTAAACCATCACACCCAGTTTTACAGACAAGATTTAGAGAGTACCCCTAGTTTGCACAGCCACATGGTGAAAGCATGATTTGAATGAACTCATACCATCTGACTCCCAAGCTAGTGCTTTCTGTAAGCCAGAAAGAAGAATACAGCAAGGTTAGCTCATCTGAGAAGTGAGCACATGAGCAGAGAAGATTTGAAACTGACTCCTGCTGGGCATAGTGATGCACATTTGTAATCTCAGCTCTTAGGAGGCTGAGGCAGGGGGAGCACTGTGAGTTTGAAATCAATCTGCAATACATAATGAGACCCTGCCTCAAAAAACAAAACAAAATGATACCTACTTGAAGCCTAAGATGCTACTATCTCAGAAACCATAGATTATGGTTCTAGAGAACCCTGAATCACCCTGTCCCTGGCATTTTGTTGCTGATGCTTAGTAGACCATAGACAACTAATAAGTGTTCATTATTTCTTGGCCTTCTCCTCTCTGTGTACTTTTCTGTACCAATTGCTGCTGCCCTGGTTCTTTCAGTTGTATCTAGTCAGCCACATAGTCTTTTATTTGGCTTCTCGATTATTTCTTGATCCCTGCCTCCAAATCTTGTTGCAGTCTGTAGCCCAAGTTGTCCTACTAGAGGTCCAGACCTGCACGTCCTGTGTGGCAGCCAGGAGTGGCAGTGCAGATGGTGCGCTTGAAAAGATTTTCACATTGTTTCTCTTTACTTGTATTTTAAATTTAAAATTTAAAACCAACAACTTACTCTTTATAGACGAACTTTTAGGTATATTTGGAACATGTGGATTACTTTTCTCAACTATACATTTTATGAAACCTACATATAAATCAAGTATTTCCAAAATTCTGATTTGGCTTGTACTGTTAAGTATAAACACACCTCAGATTTCAAAAGGTTAGTATGAAAAGAAAGTAAATCTCAATAATTATTTTTATATTGATTACATGTTGAAATAAAATGGTTGATATATTGAGTTAATATATTATTGAAATAAGTTTCACCTTTCTTAGTATTTCAATATGGCTACTGGGTAATCTAAAATTACATTATGTGGTTCATATTTCTATTGGATGGTGCTGCTTTTGAAATTAATGTCTAAGACACCTTTTTACTCTGCTTACTCCTTATTATTGCAAACAGTTACATTTTAGTTGATATATTTGTGTCTGGTTTGTAAATTTCTGTGTATAAACATTTTCAAGGCCTCTTCATAGTTGAGTTCTTAAAGCACACAGATGTACAGCAAATGTTATTAAGTGGAAACCCCTCTTTTGCTGGCACTTTCTACCTGGCTTCCAAACATTACATCATGTTTCAGTGTCCTTCCTTTTTCCAGCCTAGCTTTCAGCAGTATCTGAAAACCACCAAACTTGGACACTACTAGATATGAAATTGATACGAGCTTGAAGAATAAATGCTTTTTGTCTTTCTCCAATCTGAACACATACAAGTAATAGTTACTCAGTAAACATTAAATGCATGTACTGTAAGTATAAATACACCTCATTTAGTGCCAACTTGTCATTTAGTCCCAGCTAGAAGGAACTAAGTCAGAAAATATTTATGTGTTTTTTCAGCTTTTTAAGAAAATATTCTGAAGCAATTACGAGTGAATTTAGAAGTATCACCACTGTCATTTCCATCTTTCAGCACAGATAGCCAATAATTATTTAACTGCTTTGCTTTATTTGGAGGATAATACGGAAATATACTGGACACTGCTCCATGCTAACTTCACATGGGATGGTGGGGGCAATAACCTTATTACACTCATTTGTTAATCTACAGTTTAGCTTCATTTTAACTTCAAAATGGATTAATACTAATAAAATGCTTGTCTAAAAATAAGTAAGGCTAGGTGTGGTGGGGCATGCCTATAATCCCAGCACTTAGGAGGCTGAGGCAGGAGGATTATTCCAAATTCAAGACCAGCCTGGGCTACAAAGTGAGTGCAAGGCCAGTCTGAACTGCATAGCGAGACCCTGTCTCCAATAAATAAACAAATCATTGCTCTTTAGTAAGCCAAGTTTAAGTCAGCTTATTATCATAGGGTTCTCTGTATGTTGAAAAAGGAGGGGATTTTTCTTGTTCTATCTGCTATTGATATGCATAAGAGGAAGAAAGCAAACCCGTGAATCCATTTATGAACTGTATCTTTGAAATTATTCATTCATTTCTTAAAGTGTGTGTGTGTGTGTTTTGTAGGAAGTAGGAGTAGAAGTAGAGAGAGAAACTAACTTGTTTAGGCATGATTGTCAATTTTCTTTTATTTCTCTACTTATTGCCTTGGATAAACATGCTGGAATGCTGCCAAAAATTCAGGTAGCTGAATACTAATTTTGCTGAAATTAGATGGAACAGCCACCCCTGCCAATTTTCTATCTAAATTATGCAGAAATCTGAAGAAGACACGAATCTGGTCAAAAATAGAGTCCTAATTTTCTGGTTAGTAAGGTTTTTTTTGTTTTGTTTTTTTAAGTTGAACTCAGGACCTCAAGCTTACCAGGCAGGCACTGTGCTGCTGAGCTACGTCTCCGACCCCTGGTCAGTAAGATCTTTTAACAGACTATTTTTTTAGCTTTTACCTTTCCTTAGTGGGGGGGGATCAAAATATGGTAAAAGTTACTACATTTTCTCATGTAACCCAGATGTAGATTTGCAGTATTAAAAGGATGTAACATTTAGAACTTTTTTTATATAAAGCCAGAATGAGCCTCAAAAAACAATTAGTGCATCTTTCAAATGTACTCTAGTTACTGAATAATTACTCAAATAATGGTCAGTAATGGAATACACAGGGTTATCTCTTAGCTAATCCTCAAGTAATAGAATTGGTATATCTCTGATTTTTTTTCTTAGCCTTCCAGGGTTTAGAAGAATGAGACAAAAGTGATTATGGGAACGAGAGAGAGCCACTGGAGGCCACAACGAAAAGGAGACCTTATCTTAAGCAATTAATCAAGAAACTCATATTGTGGGACAATTATTCAGAGTTAATTCTAAAATAGCTTTGGAGCCCCAGGTCTTGAGATTTTTTTTTTTTTCTCCAGAATTTTGTCAAGGTCATTTAGAGCACTGGGACAATCTTAAATTAGAATAAAGGTTTGTTTAAGAGCATATATATTACTCTGTACCTATGAGTATGTGCAATATAAAAATATAGCATCAGCTGGGGATTTAGCTCAGTGCTTAAGCAGCACCTGCCTAGCAAGTGCAAGGTCGTGAGGTCAATCCCCAGTACCCCCTCCCAAAAAAGAGCATCAGATTGCGTAAATGTAGATGTAACTTTTATTTTTATTTTTGTGGAAATATACAAAATAGAATTAGACTTAGTCCCAAAAATAAACAGCCATTCTCAATGTGCATTCTTAAGTGCATTGGCCTCCAGCATCTGTAACGTTAACAGACTGTGTTTAAGTTTTTGTAAAGTCAGTTTGCCTCACACTATGAATCTTGGATAGTAATGCTCATTGTGCTTGCTTAGTGAATTTGTGTGTGTGTGTGTGTGTGTGTGTGTTTTCATGTAATAATTGATTTCCTATTGGTATCATTGTTTATCTCTGACCCAATCATCTGCGGCTTCATTTTACTGATCTTTTTCCATTTGTGAAATAAAGAACTGTTATTTTCCCATTCTTTGGTCTTGTGTGTAGCTTGTCTTGTTTATACACAGAGTGAGCATCTAAAGGCCTCTCCTTAACTTCCCTGATTTCCTGGGTCTTTTCTCTTCCAGTTAGGCTGTACTGCTGACGGTGGCCCCAGATTTTCTCAGTGCCCCAGATTGTAGGCCTTTATCCCCTATCCACACAGCCCATCCCAACTACTCCTTTCTCCCCCAGCAGCAGAGATGATTCTCTACCACAGCTGTTGCCCTTAGTGTCTTTTTTTTCCCTCTGAAATGCTTGTTCAGAGCAGAATCCCATGACTTCATCTTTCTCCTGGACCAGGCTTGGATGTCAAGTCTTCCTAAGTCTCCCAAGTAGTTCTTGTTCCCCATACAAGTTATACTTTTTTTGTCTTTCTAGCGCTGAATCACTATGAACTAGCCTTTGTGTTAATTTGTTGCCTGTGTGCCCCACTAATAAAATTCACCAGAGCAGAAATCTTTTGTTTACTTACCCCGAATTTCCTAGAGATTATCACTAGCCTGGGAAAGATGAAACTTTAAAATTCAAAGTCCCATTGCTACATGATGAATATCCCTTTCACACTATCATAAAGTTGAAAAACAAGTCAGACCATTGTAAGTCAGGACCATCTATATTTATCATCAGCCTGTAATGGTTCACAGCTACAGATAAACCTAATTCTTGTCGCAGTGAGGTTTAGTTAGGGAATAAGGCTGGGGTATTAATGATGAAAGTTATAAATTGTGATCCTTTATTTTGGGTGTGTAGAGTGAATGACCAGAGAAAGCTTCTTTAAAAAGGGTATTAAACTTGAACATTATAGAATGAGAGGGGGAGAAGTACAAGCATACCTGAGGGATGCGTGTTCTGTAGAAGGAAATCAGGATATGTGGGCATAAAGACCTTAATGAGAGAGAGACCTTAGCATGTTCCAGAACTTCAAGAAAGGTCATGAGGTTTGAACAGAACATTCTGCAAAGGCTAGTTCTTTAAATTAAGCTCAAATATGTCCCTGATTGGATTTGGGAAAAATGTCTCACCAGATAGAATTACAATATTTTAATGCTTCTTGTTTGTTTTGTTTTGGAGACGGTCTCATCATGTAGTTCAAGCTGACCTTAAGTTCACTGTGTCCCCTAGGTTGGCTTCAAACTCCCAGTGATTCCCCTGCCTTAGCCTCCTGCATGCTGGGATTACAGGCATGTGCCACCATACCCAGCTACAGTGTTTTAATTCATAAAGTGTATTTTATGCTTTTCATGAAATACTTTTGAGAACTGGAATTACTTTCAAGTAAAATCTTTTACTTTTAATCATTAATCCATAAAAGTATTCAATGAATTTATATCCACAATACTGTACACAGTTGATCTTCTTTCTGTGCAGATTCTGTTTTTGTGAACTTGCCTGCTCACTGTTGAGTACTTGTAACCCCAGGATGGTTGTGCACACCTACATTCATCCAAGTACCTGTGCTGATTGGCAAATATGGGGCCAGAGTTCATGTTCCCAGATGTGAGACAAACAAGATGATGCCTGCCTTCATTTTACCCCACTTATAGTAAGCAAGTGTCTTCATGATCTGCACAGGACTAGACTTTTAAAATTGTGTACTTTTTGTGCATTATTTTATATTTAAAATTTTACAATGCTGTCCACTGTTCTGAAGCACAAGAGGTTGTCATTTGTGCTTTGCAAAGAAAAAATATATATAACACAAGCTTCCTTTCAGGCCTGAGTTTTATTATGGTTAGCTGGTAGTTTTGAATTGATGAATCAATAATAGATACTAAATAAAGTATCTTTCCAGTTTATTTGTTGATCACTTGCTAAAAGTGTTGAGACCAGAGGCACACAAGAACTCTGTATCTCCCCTATGTATAATGGTTTAATAGTCACAGTTCAGTGTTCACAGCCACTTTATAAGAATGTTAACTGCTAAAAATAACAAGAACTAATTGTACATATATATGTGAATATGTAACCTACTGCTATATAGCAAGCTACTTACCAATTTAGTAATTTAAAACAACAATTATTTCTTAGTTCACAGTTCTGTGAGTTGACATTTTGGGTGGCTTAGCCATGTGTTTTTTCTGTTGGACATTGTTGGGCTCATTCATGTATGTGCTGGCAGTGGATGGCCCCACTTATGTGCTTGATACTTTGAATGGACTCTGGCCTGCACACTTCTTATCCTCTAACAGGCTGACTTAGACTCAGTTCTAGACCCATGATAGTTGTGTAGAGTAGGAAGAGGTTAAGGAGCAGTGTGCAAATGCTTTCAAACCTCTGCTTATGTCACATGCTGATTTCAGCCCCCTGGCAAAGCAAGCGGTACAGCTCCCCACGTTTAGGAGAGTACCTCTTGATCAGAACTGTACCAGCACATTGAAAGGATGAAGGTGCAGGGAGAAAAATAATTTTTTAACAATGTAATGCATGTCTTAAGCATTTTGCTGAGTTCTTCATATATTCTGTCTTAGTTGTTATTCCAAAGCCAAAAAGGTAGTACTTTCTGTTAACCCAAATTGGCATAAAAGGATATTGAATTTCAGACTGATTAAGCAACTACATAGCTAGTAGTTGGCAAAGGCATATCATACAAGTCTGGTATGATGACAAGTTTTGGTTTTTTTAAAGGAATAAAATGGAACAAAACCAAACAGAACAATATTGGATTTCAAAAACAAGACAGAAGGAAATCCCCCATAGTTGTTATATTGCATATTGTTATCTTCTAAATAGATGCTGAGACTACTGGCTTTAGGCTGGCAAAGTCAATCAAGCAATACAAACATTAAGTTGTTTTTGTACCTCAGTTGCTATCATCACAGCCTCTGTTCCTCCAAATCAGTAGGTTGCCTGGGTGGTAGGCTTTTCTAGTCTCCCAGCCCACACACTGGCTGACTCACAGAAGTGGGGCTGATTCTTGGTTCTCCTCCAGCCAACAACAGGTACTGATTCACAGGATGGTAGGCAGGTTGATTTCTTGGTTCTCTTCCTGGCCCATATGGCCATGATTACAAGGTTGTTTTTTTGTTTTTTTGTTTTTTTTGTCTTCTAATAGATGAATGATTGATTTTTCTTGTTCTGGACAAAAAGACATTAAAATTAGTTTTATCAATATATATATTTAAAAAACCCTGTTTGCACAGCCCTTTGCACAGTCTTAACATTGTAATAAGCTTAAGAAAATCACAATGATAGTGATTTGTGAATGTGTGGTTCTTGATTATACATTTGATTTGTACCAACGACTTAAAATCATGGATATGAAATCTTAGTTGTAGCAGAGTTTGTTCTGAAAGACTTAAAGGAAGATGATTAAAATATTAGATACAGTGACATTGTCGGAATAGATCTACTTGTATTCTTGTAAAAAAAAAAATCCACAGTATTACCATAGCTAAGTTCTATTATACTATTGTAATCATAGTTGAACCAAGAAGGGTGATTAATGATAGCAATTTATTGTATCTAAGGAGGAGACAAAATAGGAGATGTTGTCGTTATCATAAATCATATCATAAATAACCAGAAAGAAGCACTCAGAATGCTTGTGTGGTGTCAGCAGCCAGCCCTTTCCAGCACGTTAGCCCAGGATGTAGCCATAGAAACCCCAAAGTCATATTGTTATCTTAGTCTTGCTGCAGTTATGTGATACAACAGTATTAACATATAGATTAGGCCATTTATAATACGAGGTGTCATTTCAGGTTGGCTTGCTTATATAGCATTTTAGCTTTTTATTGTGGAGAATGTTAGTGAAATAGTGCTTTTTTACAGGTCAGTGTATATATAGGTATTTATAACACATCATCTTCACTTTACTATCAATTTATTGTGGTATTGATTGGTTGTACTGTATGAATTGTCATTACCTGATTGTCTTGTCTTTGCTGGGAATTTTATTTTTTTAAATATATAGGTTTGTTTGAAAAATACATACTCACTTATACATGTTGCTGTGTGTGGTGAGAGATTGATTTCTGTTACACAAAGGATGGCTTAAAAATATTTTATAAGGCAATGTAGATAGAATTAAATTTTTTAAGCTTCCTTTAGAACTAAAAGATAAAATGTTGAAATGGGTGACAGTTGTCTTTTCTGTCATTCCCCCTCTTTTCCTAACCAGGCATTCACTGTGTGTCTACCAGTTATTTGCCAGCTGTGCCTTGCTCCCTTTGCTTCCAATAGCGTATCCTATCTGAGCCTGACCCAGACCTTCCTGTCAATATCCAGTGCTCCAGACCTACTCATCTCTCAATATTCTGTGAAATTATTTCACTTACATTTCATTTCGCTTAGCCTTTTCACTCCCCAGATGTGGGATAGCTTCGTTTGTTAACTTCACCATTTTAAAGATATTTCAAAATGACATCTTAAAGGTACTACCATTATCCAAAGACACAAATTAAGTGGGTCAGAATTCCAAGCACTATTGCATGTTTTTCAGTGGGATGATTAGGAGCAAGAATAATTCTGTCTTACCCTTTAGATCATTCTGTATGTATGGTAATTACATGTAAAGATTAAAGGAGATGTCAATACTTAGACTTTGTAGAACTCTTAGGTCTCAGGAGATGACTGAGTAGATTGTGACTGGAGCGGATCCAAAGTAGTAATTTCTCTCCAGCTCCCTTTCCAATCAGCATTTCCATTTCTGCCCTCATATTCCTTGATGTGGATATATATATACTTTGTGCAGATCCTGACCTTCCTACTTGAGCCAGTGGCCACACAATATGTTTGGCAGGAATTTGTATCTTATTTGGCTTTGTATTCCTGTTCTGTTCACAGTGAGTGAATGAGTATGTAAAGGTGAACCAGTAACATTGAGTAACTTTAAGAAACTGGTTACAGTAAATATAATCTAATATCAAGACAAATGTAAGGATGTTTTTTACAAAAAATATCGATTTTTATATAACTCTCATAATAGAGGAATCTATGATAAAAAGCAGTGGTGAGCATGGACCAATGGGAAAGTTTGTGTCATTGTAGAAATTCATCTCTGCATGTGTATTTTTTTAAAAGGCATTATAAATCATTATAAATATATAAGTACATTTAATTTGGGTGAAATAGATGCAGGTACCATTTCACTGCCTTTATTTAAAGTTTAAAAATGGATGCGTATTTTATGCCTAGTTTGCGAACATGCCACTGAATTGCAGAGCAGCATGCATGCGTGTAGCTAATGAGTTAGAAAGCTTTCATGCCATGTGCAAATAATTTCCTTTTTTCCTAATGTCTATAAGCTTAAAAAGATTATAGTGTTTCTTTAAAGGCCTTTACCATTCTAGTTAAAAGATTCTTTGCTCTAAGTCAATATTTATAGTAGTTTAGAATTAACCTTCCCAAAATCCTTGTGGTATGTTCAGACCTCACTGCCTTGTTTTGTTTTTGTTTGAGAAGTTTGGTTAAGAAGCATGTTTTTCTCATTATTCCTCAGGGAAGTAGGGAGTGTGGATTTTTTATATGTGTCATTAATGAAGGAAAATTGGGATGGACTTTATGGTATCCTGTACCTATCAGCATTTATGAAATTTTTAAAAGACATTAATATGAATATATTTTGTTTCTTTCATGTGTTTAAAAGAGAATTTTACTGTTGTTCCAAAGTCACATACACTGACATATTTAGGACAGAGGACCATATCTATAACTTATTCTCTAACAGTTCCCAAAAACTTATAGTAAATTTACATACGTGCATGTAATGATTATGTGATTGTAAGGCAAATGTAAATAATAGGTGGATCTGGGTGATGGTTATTCATGAGTTCATTATAGTATTCTTACAACTTTTGAAAATCATTTTAAATTTAAAAATTAAATAATTTTACAATCAAATTTTGATTTAGAAGCATTAACCATTTAAATGAGAAATTACCTTAAAAAGCATAAAATATCTGGCTACTAAATAAACACTTTAAATTGTGTTTTTTATTGTGGTAATGAATTTGTACTGAGTCACTCATATTATTTCACATAACTTCTTGGTTTTTGTTTTGTTTTGTTTTGCTTTGTTTTTCCTGGTACTGGAAAGTGAACTCAGCTCCTTGTGCTTGCCAGGTAGGAACTGTGGCCTTAAGCTGTATCTCAGGCCCTGCATCACTTTTTCATCACTTTAACAAATACATGAGAAAAGCATCTTCTAAAGAGGAAAAGGCTATTTGGCTCATAGTTTCAGAGGTTTTTGTTCATGATTAGTTGGCCCTATTGCTTTGGGCCTATGGCAAAATAGCATATCATAGTGGGAGTGTATGGTACTCCAAAACAGCTCACCTTGTGGGAAGAAAGCAGAGACTAGAGCCTCACGATCTCCTTCCACCCAGGGACTTAAAAATCTAGCACTAGGCATGCTGTTTTCAATTTCCTACAGTTTCCAATAGCACCACACTGGAAACTAGATGGTTAACACATGGTCCTTTGGTGGACACTTGAGATCCAGATTATAGCACTCTACATGCAGAAACATTTGGCAGAAAGAAAAATCCCTTCTTTTTATGGCAGCTAAGTATCTTTTTTTTTCCTCCCTTTGTATTCTTTGATGAATGATGGTGCTAATAACTGTAACAAATATCATAATTTTAAATAAATTCTCACAGGAACAACAAATTAAAAGTCAGTATCACTTAACTTTACCCACATTTTAACACAAGCAGGAAAGAAGACTGGTTTTGTAATTCCTGGTTCCACCTTTAATAACACAAGTTGTAATACTTATCCAGAAACTAGTTTTGTCCTACTAAAATGTGCATCATCTTTAAAAAAAAAAAAAAAGTCTTGCTGGATTTGGTGGCTTGTACTTGTAATCCTAGCACTCTAGGAGGCTGAGGCAGAAAGATCACAAGTTCCAGGCCAGCCCAGGAAATTAAATGATTAGCAACACCTGAGAGATAAAAAGTTTAAAAAGGACCTGGGGATGTGGCTCAGTGCAAGGGCCCTGCGTTCCATTCCAGTACTGCCAAGAAAAAAAAATTTCCTTGACATTGTAGTAGACACAGTTGATTTCCTGTTGTCTTGTGTTGAAATCCTGTGTTTCTTGCATTTTTTCTGATCTGCTTTGTTCTATTTTATTTTGTTTTAAAATAAAAAAAAGTCTCCTCAGCAACTCTTGACCACTTTATTGCAGAATAGTTACTAAGGCAGATAGTTGAGGTGGTTATCTGTTTTGGCCCATAGGTACTAACTTACTGAGCATGTGCTGTTGTTATATGGTTTTACAAGTGTTACAGGGAGGAGAATTTTTGTTTATTTTTTAATCTTCTCCAAAAAGATTGTGAGGTTAACTTCATGAGATACCTCTATTATCGACCAGTACTACTATTTAGAAGTTTCAGTATTTACATAATTAATTTTCACTACATTCTTATGATGAATGATGATTAATGTCCACATTTGTTGGCTCAAGAGAGAAAGCTCTAAGAAGCTGAAGAACTTTCTTAAATATCTAACCACTGAAAATCTGTTTTCCCTGGACTGGTGTTTTCTACAGTACTTGTTTATCACAAATGTACAAGAGTCCTTTCCTCTGATTTCAAAGGACTGAAACAATAGAAATTTTGTCAGATATCATGTTATACTTAACTTCTATTGAAAATTATGTAATTTTATAGTAAAACTATTTCCATAGAAGACTGTAGGAAAATATTTAAATATAGGATATTTTGTAGATTATTAGTAAATGGTGCTCATTACACACATGCCTGTAAAGAATACTTTATTGCAATCCACTCCTGTCAATCTGAAATTAATCTTTACACAAAGTAAAGGACAAGCCATCCAGTAGCTCTAATATATTTCTTATGCAAACTCTTAGACATAGAATTTAAATTATCCATGCAATAAAAAGCTAGAAACTCATGCATAACCATCTACCGAGTTTCCATTTAAGCAGACATAAACTAGACCAATTGTATTTATTTGTTTTAAGTTGGTAATATTTCTAAAATAAAATATATTCACTCAAGTGGAAAACTTCCCTTCCCAGAGAATGGATTATTAAGTGTCCGACTTTTCCACAACGACGATGTATCAGCTTGAGTGAATCTCAGAAAACATAATGTTGAGCCAAACATTATGGTATAATATCACTTCTGTCAGACTCAAAAACAAGCAAGCCATCTGCAAATACAGTAAAATCCAAATGGAAAAAGCAAATGATAGATTTTTTTAAATATGTTTTTATTTTTACATATGTCAATTCAGTTACCTATCCAGTAGCCATCTTACCAGTTCTAACCATCACAATAGTAAAATAACTCAGTTTCAAACCTACAGTGTAGAAAACATTAATTTTCAAGTTCTGATTTATTTTAAAACAGGCCTTACATTGCAAGGAACTAGAACTGTCTTTCTAATCCAGGGTTTCCCCTCTGCAGGAACCACTTGTGCTAAAACAGTTTCCCTGTGCTCTTCCATGACCTTGCTAAAGTGCTCTCAAGGGGACTGACTCTCAGAACTAATCCACATCCAAATTAGCCTCCTGGTTTTAGAGACAAAGCACACGTTAATATATCCTTCAGGCCCGTTATGCTCTCTGAGGCAAAACCTTCCCTTCCTTGGCATCCCTGGGATGTATGATCCTCTCCACAGTAAGAAAAGTCTCTTTAAAATTTACAAATAATGATACTAATAAGTGTTATAAAACTTTTAGTCACTTGGAAAATATCCTGAAGCTCTTCTCTGTCTGATTTTTGTATGTTTGCCTATTAGCAATGGAACAGATTCTAAGTCCATCCTGTCATTCTCCTAAGAGTGAGAAGGGAAGAGTCAGTGATCTGAACATGGTATGTCATGGACAGGAAAGGAACAAATAGTAAATATTGTAGACACAAGATGTTAATATAGAGTTGTCTTTTCTAAACTAAAGCTTCAGTATTCAAGTTTAATTGCAGTGTTGGCACCTTGTAATAAATGAGTACAGTTTGGCGGTTGTCTCTAAAAAGTTCACCACTGCTGTTCCAGGCTTTTTTTATTGCATGGAGAGTACAAAGGTGTGAGTAGCCATTACTTCTTGTTAAGAAAAAGTGTTAGAAGAACAACATTTGGTGAGAGTCTTCTTAGAAGAAATAGCACACGTCAGAGGAGCAGAGACATTTCAGGCAGAGGAAATTGCCTGTGCAGGGGCACAGAAGGGTGGCACTGCCCTGTGTATGTTACATTGGAGGGAGTAGTGCATTGGGGCTTGCTGTGAATGATGAGGGTTCTTACCAAACTGGGTTATGGAATGCTTTTATCAGCTATGCCAGGGAAATTGGACATCTTAGCTGAGAACAGTGATTTTTCAAACATGTTTTAACCTCACAACAAAACTTTTGTGGGAGCTCAGCATATAAAACAAGATAACCTTAGAAGTAAGTACCCTAAAAGGTAACTTTTCCACTTAATAGAAAACAGGAGACCATGTCTCCATTGCAGTAGCCTCGGAAAGGGATTCATAAAACCCTCGGGCTCTGAGGTGTGGTACCCTTTACAAATCACTTCTTCTGGGACAATGAAGAGTTGTAAAATGGGAAGCCACACTCCAGTTTTTGTATTCAGAAGATCACATGAGGCAAGGTGAAAAAGGTTTCTGAGGAAGGTGCCTAGAAACAGGAACTAGTTAGATTTTTGCAGCTGTATAGAGAAGAGGCACTGAGGATTATCCTGGGACTAGAAGACAGCAGTCATGGGGAAAGCACAGCAAAGGAAACAGTACAAAACTTGTGTCCACAATTCAAATTCGGAGAGGAACTGAGAAAAGTAGTCTGATGTGACGCCTGTGTTTCTGCCTTGTGTGCTGGATGAAGATCGTGTCGTTTTCAAGCAATGACAACAGTAGTCATGCATGGAACTTGTATTGTGTTTTCTAGTTTACACAATGCTTTTACATAGATCACCTCATCCATTCACTGTCCGTCACCTCCTAATGCTTTTATTGTGTGACTTTTGCTGTTAGCCTCAGTGTCGTGGACCTAGAAAGCACTGACTGTTCACTAGGCTTCCTTTTTAAAACTCTTACTCCTTTGATCTCTTAAACACTTGATCCTCCATATTTTTCTTTAGTTCTTCATCCTCCTATTTTTACAGGTAGATATTCCTCATAAACCTTTACCACTTTCTAGCCCTCAAAGCCTTAAATTGTATTTGAATCTTTCCTTTACTCATACCTGATCATTTATCAGATTCTGTGTGTTATATTTTTAAAGCATCATTTACCTCTATTGCTTCCTATTTGTTACCACTGTTCAAGTTTAGACTCTTATTGCCTCTTCCCTAAATCATGAGACCCTTTACCTGTTTCTTTTCTTTAGGATCTTTCTCCATTGCCTAAAAGCTTCACTAGGTCCAAACCACTGGTGAGATAGAGGTCATTTCCTTCTTGTGGAATTCAGAGTCAAAGGATCTAGACACAATTTTACTAAACTTTCTTTTTCCTGGGTCCCGTCTTACACCTCACTTTCTAGACAAATTGTCCCTGATGCTTACCCACTCCCTCTGACCTACTTCCAGTCCTTTATTGTGAACTTTACACTACTCCCAGCTCCAACTGTTCCACACACTACATAATTACTAAAGTCTTTTCCATGTGCTTGACATTGCAGTAATCTTTCCTTCTCCTCTGAACTCCTATAGCACTTTTTATCTGTCTCTGGTCCTAATCACTCATTCTTTTCTCCCAAGAAACTGAACTTCTTTAGGTCATGAATTATTCCTGTAACTCTTTCAGCCTTGCTTGTTTTGCATTATATGATTAATTTATGTAAAAGTAAATATTATGATCTTATAATAACTCAGTCAAGTATTCAAGGTAAGTAACAGTCCTTTTTAAATGTCAGCACATAGACTTAAAGAGATTGAGAGATTGCCTTAGGCCCATTGCTCTGTAGTACTAATAACACTCTAGCTGAAATGTCGTTACAAGTGATTTTTCAAATGTTGAGGTGTAGCGTTGTACAGTACAGCCTCTCCAGCAGCCTGCATCAAGCAAGATAAAAGACATGGTAAGTAGGATACATATTGTGTTCAGAGAACTAAAATTTTACAAAAGTCCTAAAAGAGTTTACTTTTCTCTCATTTTTGAGGATTAGTAGTCACATCATAATGTGTCTCTTGATTTTTAGAAGGCAGAGGGGGAGGGAAACACACAAGTAATATGAAAGTAGGGAGTTGGGAAAAGAATTGAGGAGGAGACAATTGGAGATTCTTGGCAAATCCAGATCCTGAAGTTAGGACCAGGTCATTTGAAAAGACTTCAATCCTTTTGTGCATGTGCTGTCAATGATTGCCAGTCTTGAAGCATGATGCCACAGAGGTTGGATGATCCTTGAAAACTTAACTGCTTCACTGTCTACATACTTAGTAATTTCCTTTCTAGAAATTATGTTTGAAGAATTACATTTTTTTAAGCTTTTGCTGCATTGTAATAATCCTCCTTTTTTCTTCCTTTACCAGAGGAAGAAGAAGAACAGGTACCCACTGATGGGGGCACATCAGCAGAAGCCATGCAGGTTCCCCTGGAAGAAGATGATGAATTGGAGGAGGAAGAAATTATTAATGATGAGAATTTCTTGCGTAAGAGACCATTGGACAGTCCTGAAGCTGAAGAGATGCCTGCCATGAAGCGACCAAGACTATTAAGCACTAAAGGAGACACCCTAGACGTAGTATTATTGGAAGCTCGAGAACCACTTAGCTCAATAAATACGCAGAAGATTCCACCAATGCTTTCTCCAGTCCGTGTGCAGGACAGCACTGACCTAGCACCTCCGTCACCTGAGCCCCCAATGTTGGCTCCAGTAGCAAAATCACAAATTCCAACTGCAAAACCATTAGAAACAAAGGCATTCACACCTAAAACAAAGACCAAAACTACTTCTCCAGGACAGAAAACTAAATCACCTAAAACTACCCCATCACCAGCAATAGTCGGAAGTCCTATTCGGTCACCAAAACCTGTATCCAAAGAAAAGAAATCACCTGGACGTTCCAAGAGCCCCAAAAGTCCCAAGAGCCCCAAGACTACAACTCATATTCCCCAACTACCTGTCAGACCCGAAACACCAAATAGGACTGCTTCAACTACAATAAATGAAAAAATTAATAAAGAGACTATCCCAGTGAGGCAAACACAGACTCCTCCTGATGCTGGGAAACTGAATAATGAGACTCAGCCCAAAAAGGCTGTTGTGACTGATAAAACAATTGATGACTCTATTAATGCTGTGATTGCACGAGCCTGCGCTGAACGGGAGCCAGATCCATTTGAGTTTTCTTCTGGGTCAGAGTCTGAAGGAGACATTTTTACCAGCCCTAAGAGAATTTCAGGTTCGGAGTGTACCACTCCAAAAGCTTCCACTTCCTCAAACAATTTCACAAAGTCAGGGTCCACTCCTCTGCCTCTTTCAGGGGGAACTTCAAGTTCTGATAACTCATGGACAATGGATGCCTCAATAGATGAGGTTGTTCGGAAGGCAAAACTGTCCACACCTCCCAGTGTGCCTGCCAGCTTCCCTTACATCTCTTCACCGTCAGTTTCTCCTCCCACTCCTGAGCCTCTCCACAAAGTATATGAGGAGAAGGCCAAGCTGCCTTCCTCTGTGGAGGTAAAGAAGAAGCTGAAAAAAGAGCTAAAGACTAAATTGAAAAAGAAAGAAAAGCAGAGAGATAAGGAGAGGGAAAAAGACAAAAGCAAAGAAAAAAGTAAAGAGAAGGATAAAGTGAAAGAGAAAGAAAAGGAAGCTGGCAAGGAAACAAAATACCCATGGAAGGAATTTCTTAAAGATGAAGATTCAGATCCCTATAAGTTTAAAATAAAAGAATTTGAAGATGTCGATCCAAAAGTGAGATTGAAAGATGGAATTATGAGGAAGGAAAAGGAGAAGCATAAAGATAAGAAGAAAGATAGGGAAAAGGGTAAAAAAGATAAAGATAAGAGAGAAAAAGAAAGGGCTAAAGAGAAAGGGCGAGAAGATAAGATGAAGGCGCCACCAGCGCCACTGGTGTTGCCCCCAAAGGACGCGACTCTGCCTCTGTTCAGCCCTGCTGCTGCTGTGCGGGTCCCCTCCCTGCTGCCTGTCCCGACACCCGTGCTCCCAGAAAAGCTGTTTGAAGAGAAAGAGAAGCCTAAGGAGAAAGAAAGGAAAAAAGACAAAAAAGAGAAGAAGAAAAAGAAAGAGAAAGAAAAGGAAAAGGAGAAGAAAGAGAAGGAAAGAGAGAAAGAAAAGAAGGAAAGAGAGAAGAGAGAAAAAGAAAAGGAGAAACACAAGCATGAAAAAGTAAGCAGTTTATTGTTTTCGACACTAGCTGAGCAAAGTTCTAGTGAAAAATACAGGTAAACAAAGCCAGCAGTTATATCTGTATTCTGGATATAAATCACCTACGGAAACACATTCGTAATGAGGTTACAAAATTTCATTGTAAGCCGGAGGCTGAGGCAAGAGGATTGCCGTGAGTTCAAGGCCAGCCTGGGCTACAAAGTGAGTTCAAGGCCAGCCTAAACCATATAGTGAAACCCTGCCTCAAAAAAGACAAAAAAAAAATTTTTTTTTCATTTTAATTCTAAAACTCATAAACTTGTAATCAAGCCCATATGCACTAAAAGATATTAAAATTGTATAATTTAAGAGGAATCTAATCATAGACTATAAACTATTAACTGTTAATCTCTGAAAGTTTTAAAAATCTGTAATCTTAACTTCTGAATGATATTTTTGTTAACTATCAAGTCTACTACATACTAAATATTTTATACTTACTATTAGATACAAGAAAAAATATCCATTTTTCTCAGCTCATGAAACTATATTCCTCCTTTGAGAGAATAGCAAAGCTGGCAGGTGCAAGGTCCTGAGTTAAATTTCTGATACCAAAAAAGAAAAGGAGAAGAATAGCTAGGTCCAGGAAAGGACTAGTGGGTCAGCATTCTGGAGAACTAGTCTGTGATTTATCTATAGAGTTGTGAGGCTACCTGCTCTGTGTGCCTTATTCCTCCCATTTTTTGCTTTAATTTATTTTGGAGTATCTTCTAGCCCAAGCATCAGGGCTGACCTGTCAGTCTTTTTAGGGAGCAAAAGCAATTCCATGTAGCAGAGATGTTTTACCATGTCAGTAAATCATACTTCCATTGAGTCCTGGAGAAACTGATCAAATTCTGTGGTTTTCTTAAGAAACAAGACTCAAACTCTATGGGTATAGTGTGTAGCCTCTGTTCTTAAAACTTTGCTCTTCCTCCATGACTCAAGATAGTTGTGGCAGTTGGTTGATTTAAAAATTACTTCTAAATTTTCTGAAGAAGTGATTCAATATTCATTCATGTGCCATCTGTAGTGCTCCTCAGAGATTCTTTCCCTATCCTCGAGAAACCATCCTCTTTGTTTAATCTTTGCAACAAAGATAATCCACTGTAGTATTTTTCCCATATTAAATATGGTACAGTGGACCTACAGCAGTTTTATTAGCAGTAGTTTTACAATATTTTTACCTTCAGACTTATCTAGAAAAATTAGTTTGGGTGACAACAGTGATGGTACCGCTCACATTTTTCTGCCTAACTTTATTCTTTCTTTGTCTTACTTGGCTTTTCTGAATTATAAAGAAGTCAAATGGAAAATTTGATGTCAAATAATTGAATATGGGCAAGTTAACAAGACACAGAAACACAACTTTTATTCCCATTTTAAAAATCATTTTCATTATTTTTTATGTTATTTTTATATACAACTCCTCAGGTTTTAAAGCACTCCCATACACTTTATTTTCTTTTCCTAACCTGTGTATGACATAGATCTAGTAGGTACTGGCATCAGTATTTATGAGTGAGAAACTGACCCTAGGAGTGACTTGTCCAGGATCATAGTCACACCTAGCAAGGGCCAATCACTTGCATCACAGATATGCTTCACATTTTGAAATGTTTATTGTTACAGATGTTGTCAGATCATGAGTCATGTATCCATCACGTACCTAGTAACCTGGCACCTGAGTGCTCAGTAAAGCCAACATGGGGGTTGTCACTTTCATCACCATCTTAGCTTTGGAAAGTCAGTGGCATTGTTTCAACAGCTATTATGAATTTGAGCAAAGCCCATCAGATTAGGTGTGTAATAGCAAGCAGTCCATGGCTTTGAGAAGGAAGTCTCTCCGACTGCCTTGGTGGGAAGCTTGGAAGCACAGATTTCACCTGGCAGAGGATACAAGACCCGGCATTAGTCTTGATGGGTTATGAGTGAGAAAAATGGCAAAAGATAAAAGTTTAATTAACTATGTTGTCACATATCTTACAAGACTAACATACCACCTGTAGAGTTAAAGGTGAATTCGAGTCCTAGCTTTTGTGAAACTGGGCATGTTGCTTATAGGAGGATCAGGGGTGATAATATACTAGGCACATAATCAGACACCTTCTCAGTAAGTGGCATTGACGTTAGTGTTATCATTCCATTTCAGATCAACCGATAAATTGTAGAAGGTAAGAGTTTGCCACTTCGTTAGGACCATAGTAGCCAATCTGTTAGTACAGGTGAAACAGCTGTTATTACACCCTTTAAAAATAATTTGTTTTCTTAGTATTACTTTAAAAGTTTACTCCTTTTATACAGAGAAGGAAGAATAAAGGTCAGTGCCATTGACAGGGAATAGATATTAGGGTATACATTAGACTTCCCTGCAGCCCCCCTAAACTCCTCCCAAATATCAAGCAAAATGAATTATTTTAAGTATGCCCAAAATGTGGTATACTTGGGTATACTTATCTGTGACCAGTGAGTTTTCTTTCGTATCCACAACAAAAGCAATAAAATTAAATTTAAAAATCTCCCCATATTTATTTTATACTACACACTGGTCCCTCAGTACCAGGGACGAGTGAAGAGTTTGACTGGTGTATGAAGGGAGTTTTGGGCTTTGGGATGCAGCACACTTGGGGTAAGATCCTGGAAAGCTCTTTTAGATTATTTAACCCTTAAATATTTAATTTTCAGAGACACTGGTGGCAAAATAGTAATATTGCAGTTAACACTGATTAATTGCTATGTGCTGAATAGCATGCTGAGTACAAGTCCTTCTTGCAGCTGAGGTGCACACTATAATGATCATCACTTTAAGATGAATAATTGAGGCTTAAAAGGGGGGAAATATTTGATCAAGATAACATACATAGTAAGTAATTGAACAGGAGTCAGAATTTCAGTCCAAGCCAGCAAGATGCTATAATTGATAAGTCTGTGCTTCCCTCCATTGTAAAAATGGGAGCTGGGCATGGTGGCACACACCTGTGATCCCAGCACTGGGGAGGCTGAGGCAGGAGGACTGATATGAGTTCTAGACCAGCCCATCCAAGGCTATCCTGAAATAAGAGAGGCCCTATCTCAAAAGGGGAGTGGAGGGGACGGGTATAAGTAAAGCCAGGCAGGGTAGTACACACTTGTAATCCCAGCTCTTGAGAGGCTGAGACAGAAGTATTGTGAATTTGAAGCCAGCCTTGACTACACAGTGAGTTCAAGGCCAATTTAAGACCCTGTCTCTGAAAACAAAAAAAGATGTAAGTGAAATAGTGAGTACACACTTTTAATTTCCCTTTGTGGGGAGTACTAAGCATTAGTCAGTGTTAGTCTGATCTGTCATTTACTTAAAATGGCACCAAACTAGCTTTTAAAGAAAATCGTGTTAAGAGGAATTAAATATAAACATATTGTAACAACTTTAGCACTGATGAACCTGATGGTACATTTCAAAGCAGTGTAAAATTTTCCTTAAAATTTCTTTTTTTGTGCATGTCATGTATATGTTGTATAATAGTTTATTTCAAAATGTGGATCTTTAGAGTTCAGATGAATGCACAGGATTATTTTAATTAAAAATTACTTGGTATTTTAAGTGCATTTTGGATGGAGAATCATGAAAGAATAAGAAAACATTTTATTATTTACATTATTGGGATTGGACATTTGTACCTGTAGTCTGCTGTTGGTCATGTGTGAGGTGTTCGTGGTGCTAGGAATGGAATCCTGGGCCACTTCCTATGCTATGCAAGCATTCTGCCATAGAGCTATATCCTCAATTGTGTCTGTAATCTTAAGTAGAAAATAAGCCACAACTCATGTGTCAAACGGAATATAATTTGTTTGGTGGTGCCAAAGAGCAAACATAGAGGCTCACACATGCTAGGCAAACACTCTACCACCACTGAGCCATCTCCCACCCTTTTTGTTTTTTATTTTTAGACAAGATCTGACTAAGTTCCTAGACAGGCCTCAAACTTGTGATCCTCCTGGCTTAGCCTCCAAAGTAGCTGGCAGGATTATGTTTTTATATGTGAATACATTTCTTATTTGAATATGATCTGGGTGGCACAGTAACATTTCATCCCCAAATCATGCCATTACCATCTGCAGATAAGTAGACCCACCAGTGTCTTGCAGTAGGCACAGGCTTTAGCATTCACACTGACAGAGGTGGAAATTCCAGCCCTACCATTTGAGAACTGTTCATAAAAAGCTCAGCCTCACAGACCTTTGCTTCCTTGCCTCCACCTCTGCATCTTGTTCAATACCAGCATCATTATAAAGTATACTTTACCTTTTTTATGATAGTTTCATATCTTCTCCAATATGTTGGCATAAAAGGCCTTCTCTGCCTTCTCATAGCAAACACTAATTGAGACTAGGTTGTGTCATTTAAGATGAATAAGTAACTGACAATTCAAAATTTGTTTACAAATACATAATATTGATAATCTACTCATGTATAATTAAAAGTTGTTTATAATGGAAAATCCATAATACTTTACAAGGGATTCCCAAAATTGAATACCACTGATTCCTCTTAGTGAATTCTTTCACTCGAGCCAATATAGGCTATTGAATGGTAAATTGTTTTATCCACTATCATTTACTGAGTGCATTCAAGTGCCAGATCAGGCCATTTTATTTAATTCTCCAAGCAGCTTTGGGGACCTGGTATTGCCATTTCTATTTTACAACTGAAAAAATTGCATGGAAAGGTTGAGTGACTTCCATTGGCTGTGAGTGGAAAAGCTGTGACTTGGCCAGGTCTGTCTGACCAAAGCCTGGTTCTTTACCACCCGAGGCAGGCTTCCCAGGCCAGTCACTGTCTGTTCCGCGTGTCTAAGCATACCATGCTAGTGAGGTGGGTAAGGAGTTAGCATTCAGACTAAGGTGACAGCACAGCTTTATAAAATTTTAGTCTTTCAAGAAACCTTAGAGTGTCCCTGTTTAACTGCCATTTTTTAAAGAACAAGAAAGGGATGTCCTCAAAGCCTTAATGACATTAGTCATCTGAACAATTAAAAATTTTAATGTTTCTTTAATCTATCCCCAAATCCTTTAAAATTTGCCTTTAATCTCTATTGAATTTAAACAGTATAGAGAGTGATAAATACCTTTACTGATTTGTCATATTAATAAAAGATGTTTATTTTCTCTTCTATTTAAAGAAATGTAGTCTCATTTCTAGTCTTTTCTCATCAGCTGTCATACGAGATAAAATGTTTTCAGTAAATAAAATAACAGTAAAAGAGTATTCCTTTCCTGTTTTTCCTATCTGTTCTAAGAGGAAACAGGTAACTTAATTTTTCTTCAAGCATTATGAATTGAAAGGTTGCAGTCACATGAATGTATGCCAAGCACTGGCCAACAGCTGTGTGTCCATGTTGGACACTACTTGTTATTATTAACCACAACCAGCCACCTTCTGTCTTGTTAATATTTTAAACAACTTATCAATGTTTTGTGAGACTGTTTCTAAAAGGGATTAATGTGAAGACATTAATTGCTAAGAAACACAGCAAAAAGGTTACCAGTCATAGCTTCTCATCTAAAATGTTAAGTGATTAAATTTGACTTTTCATCAACAGTATCTATGGGTTATTTTCTGATATAGCAGTGTAGATGGGAATCTGAACTAGTGCTTGCTAAACTTGCTACTATCCTAATACATATATATGATTTTTTTCTAATGAAAGGGCTGTAACATTAAAAAAAAATTTTTTTTAAAACCTTGCACAGATTATACTGACAAAGCTGCCCATTACCTTTGTAGAAAGTCCCTGTCAAAAGATAAACTTTAAAGCTGGAATACATGAAAGGGTTCCAAGATAGAATTTAAATTTAAACTGATTCTTTATAGATAAGCTTTTTAAAAATCCACCTCTTTGCTTCAAGTCAGGATTTTAAAAATAAATTTCTCCTTTAAATCTCTTGAGCGATTTTCATTTTTTGCAAGGCCGCACTGTTGGTGTCCTGGAAAAATGGAGAGTTAGAGCTTTATCAGTTGGTGCCCTGAGGTATGTGGCAAAGAAGCTAAATCCTTGAAGATTAGCAAAAAAAATGCAGCACATGGCAATAAGGGGCTTATATGACTACTAGTATTAGTTCAGGTGAAAGAAGTATTGCTTATACATAAAACTGGACAAATCCACTGACAATGTATTTTTAGTTAGCTACAAAGGAGTCTTATATTGCTGGACTTTACCTCTTTGGTGAATTGGGAAGCTTAGTAATCCACTGTAAATGCTCTTCTGCTCGCCCCAATTCTCAGCATTACTCTAAAGTGCTGTTCTTTTATTTTAACCCTTGCAAACGCAGGTTGTCTGCAGATTTTGGCTTCATGCCATTAAAAGATGGCATGTGTCATATTATTTAAGTAATCGAAGTAACTGTCCTTTAATTTATTGTTTCCTGAGAAATAGACATAAGACATTATTTTATACTGTATTTGTAGAAAGTTTCTCTGTGTTTATTTCTATAAGCAAATAAAGTTAACGTTAAAATCTGGGAAGAAATTTTTATTCAGAAATTATATGTTCTGTATCTGTAGTATTAACATCTTCATTAATCTCCTTTTTAAAAAAATTTATTGATCTTTTTCTATACTCCTTTGAATATTTTCAAGTTAAATATTTAATTTCCTCAAGAATAAAATCAAAGTGCTTTTGTAGTTTGTAGGCAGAGTTACTATTTGTTCTACTGTGCCTGAAGCAATCCTAGTTTACATCTGTTTTATTGCATAATTAATAGCTCCCTCTTTCTTTACAAAGGTGTCTGGATGATATGGTCACTGTAATTACAGATAAACCTCTGAGCTGAGGTAGCAGAATTATTCATTAATTCAGTCAGTTGAGTGAATTCCTATTGTTTTCAGGGCACATTCAAACCATCTTTAGTGATTTACAAAGTATATCAACAATTTTGTTTGCTTACTTCTTACCATTTAACTTTTTGAGTAAGAGGTCATAAGTAGACCATGACTTGATTCATTTGCCCTGCTAAGTCATTTAAGACAGCATCAAAATCCCAACTAGTTTAAATGGCAAAATTTATCTCAATTTCCATATAAATTAGCCTTCCATAGAGAAAAAAACACTTTACAACTAATGCTAACCATGTCAAAGAATATGTAATTTATCATAAGAAACCTTTGCAAAAAAAGTAAATGGTTCCATGTCACAGAATGAAGAACCCACATGGTAGAAAAGATGAATTTGGTGTCAGGAGGCCTGGATACTAACTTTGTAACTCTGGAGAGACCATGTAATTTTCCTGAGCCCTTCATTATGTAGAGATAGTAATACCTCCCACACCTACCTTATAGAGTTGTGAAGATCAAGTTGGATAATATATATAGGTTATGGGACATATTTGGTGAAATAGTGTACAAGTGTAAGTTACAACTACTGTGCAGTGTGGTAAAGAAATGGGCCAAATACACACTTCAAAGCAAATTAATAATCAGAATTTTTAAACATAAGGGAAACAGATTTATTTAAATAAAAGAGCTTTACGAAGCATTAAGTTTTGAAACAATAGTATTATGAGTTGAAGGAATAAGTATTACTGAGCAAGAATTTCTAGATGACTACTGCATACTAGGATGGCTGTAGATGATGATAATGTGTTGTGTATTTCAAAAAGCTAAACAAAAGAACTTTGAAAGTTTTCACTATATAGAAATAATAAATGGAGCTGTATGTATAGCTCAGTGTTAGTGTGCTTGCCTACCATGCCTGAGGCACTGTGTTCAATCCCCACACTGCAAAAAATAAAAATAAAAAATAAATATTTGAATAGAGATATGTTTAAGTTGATGTAAAAACTACCCAGTTGTATGCATGTATAAAATATCACATGGCACCCCATAAGTTCGTAGAATTTTTATGTTTTTACTTACCAATTTAAAAATTAATTTTAAAAAGAATATTCATAATACCTTATCAACTATGAATGTGCAAACCTAAAATTTTTAGAATTGAACAAATATGGGAAATTTGTATAATGTATATAATTTTTGGACTCATTAAAAAGACCATATTCAATCCCAGTTTTGCTGTTTGCATAACCTTCAAATAAAATAGGAAAACAAAATGAACAAAAAAAAAAGGGAAAAGTGGTTCTTCCATATATTATGAATTTAACTATAAAACAAAACCCATATCTGCCCCACATACTTGTTTTTAAAAAAAAGCTAAATATAATAACCATTTGAAAAATAAGTACAATACCTGGCAAAGTATAATTGGGTTTTAAATGTTTATTAATTTTGGTTATATTTGTTTATTCTCCTACAGATAACATAAAAAGTGACAAAAATATAGAAATATCGATAATATACAAAATACAGACTGGACCCTTGGTTTTCAGGTCTGCTTAGCTATGAAATGCTTTGTCATCCACCCACCAAGAGGAGGAAGTGAACACAAAGAACAAAAAACCTACATAGTTAACACATGGGTCTTTACCCCACCTAGAGACTTTTGACCCTCTTGGGCCTTGAGAAATATCTACTGTACTATACTATGGAATTGGGCAAATGAAAGAGACCTCAGCCCAAAGTGAGAACACTAAGTAGACAACCTTTTATGAGAACTTTGATAAATTAAGGTTTGGGCTGTAGTGTATTTGCCTAGTATGCACGAGGCCCACAGTTCAATCCATAGCATTCCAAAAAAAGAAAAAGAAAAGCTGTATATTATGACATGAAGTACCTACAGGATATCTTCTGGAAAATGTTCAATAGACAGCCTTACATTTTGGCCCAACGTTCAATCAGAGATAGTCTCAAAAGGGGAATTTTGAAGACATAACTTTTTTTTTTTTTTTTTTTTTGGTACTGGGGATTGAACTCACGACCTTGCGTTTGCCAAGCAGGCATTTATGCCACTGAGCTAAGCCCCCAGCCCAGAAGACATAATATATTTAAAACCCATATTTGAAACCATGGAAATGGATGGGATTCCAAAAGAAGCTCAAATGTTGAGAGGAACAAATAAGATTAGGCAAAAGTAGAGGACTCTTTAAAGAAAAGGAAGAAGCGTATGATACCTATAACGGAAAACATACTGGCTCATCAGGAAGTAATTACTGTCTATAAAGAGTGATTTTAATGATCTGGCGGGGAAAGAAACTAGATTGGTATGGGTTGAGGAATGAATGATAAGCAAAGAAACGGACAGTGAAATGAATAAAGGAATAATGAAGTCTGAAAAATGTGAGGGGTTGTTAGGCAGAGGTTGAAGGGAAGATTTTTTTTTTTTAAGATAGAGTTGAATACATTTAAAAGGTAGATAGAAATAATTGACCCAATAGATTGAGGATACTGTAAATAATTAAGCTAACAAATGACTAATATTCTTTAAAAACTAGAGGAAATAGGCTGTAGTTATAGTTGAGGATGCAGAAAAGTCTGTAAGCAGCTGAAGTATTCTTGCCTAGTGGCCTCAGTACTTCCTGTGGAGTTTGCTGAGCAGAAAGGCAATGGTCTTGATAAAGTTTTAGATTCCTTGCTTCATATTCATGCTTTAAATGTGTCATTAGCATTTAACAGACACTGGGCAATAGCAATAAACAAAACAGACATGGTGTCAGCCCATATGAGTGAATTGGAAATCCAAATTAACTGATGGTAGAAAGCATTCATTTTTCTTTGGTGTCACTTAGTGCTCTGGAGGATACTTTTAGGTTGGTTATGGATGAACAGTGAAATAATCAAGATAAGAGAGATGAGGGGACATTCTGGAGAAGGTGTTGATTCAAGAATGTTTATTGAGCACCCTCTACATGCCAGGCACTGCAAGAGGATGGTCAAAGCAGTCTTGATATGAAGGCGGATTAAACAAAACTCTTGGAGAGAGAGGTAAATACATAAGAGTAGTAGATTCAATCCATGTGGAAATCACTATATGATATAATGTGTTGAGTGCTATTAAAACCAACATACTTCTATTATGATTTAATTCTTAAAATGCATGATGGGTGGTTTGCAGCTAGTTGTTATGACTACCAGTAAACTACTCTCACAGAGTATTCCAAGACCATGGATGGTAAACTGTCAGTGCCCGGGACAGTCCCATACAGCAAAGAATTATCCCACCAAAAACACCAGTCAGTTTTCAATGCAGCATTGAAAATTGATGTAAGTATTAATTCAGAGCCACAGAGGTTTTGTTTAGCTTATTCATAATATTTATTATACCATAAGATGTTCAAACAAAAAATTGTGGAGACTCTTTAATATAACATTTAATTCTATATTCTTTCTAATAGCTCAAATACTTGTGAATTCTTCGACTTTTTCAGGAATCACTATAAATTCTTTGTAAAAAGCAATACAGTGTTTTACTTTATAGCATTTTAGATCTTTTTACTGCTAACTAAAAATGGAATAGTGTAATGCTGTAGTTACAGTTGGCATTTCTGTTTTCTAATGTACTAAAAGCAAACTTAACAGTGAGTTTAGTATTTGTCAAGTCCCATGAACAGATGCATTTCCTCTTAAAGGAAAATATCACTGAAGGTTTTTCTGTTTATGTTAAATCTGGCAGCAAAGTAAATATTCTACCACATGCTCTAAATATGAATTTTTTTTTTTGTACCGGGGATCGAACTCATGACCTCGTGCTTGCCAGGCAGGCAGTTAAGCCATTAAGCTAAATCCCCAGCCCTATGAATTTTTGTTTAAAAATCCCAGCAGTGTAATGGAACTCAAGAAATTAACCCAAACTAATAAAACAAATAGTTGCCCTATTTACATATTGTGGTTAGCTGCCCTATTTACATATTGGGGTTAAAATTCATAGAATTTCTCATAATGCAAAATAGCCTTCAGTTATTGAGAACAAAACATAAAATAGTCCAGATTGTCTTTGTGTCTAGTATTTTAGCCATATTGTGGCTTAACTTTATTTATTAAGTTTGTAAGGGTTGAGAAGTAGAAGCACTACTAGGCATTTTGTAGCTGGGGGAAAGACTATATTAACTTATAATATACTAACTTTCACAGATAAAAGTGGAACCAGTCATTCCAGCCCCAAGTCCAGTTATCCCCAGATTGACTCTGCGAGTTGGTGCTGGCCAAGACAAAATGTAAGTATAAATGTTTCAAATCAGCAAAACAAGTATAACTTAACCTTTTCTACCCTCTTCTAATAGATTTAGAATTCTGCAGGCCTTTTCCCAAATGACCATGTAGGGTAAAGCTTTTGTTTGGAGAACGCTTCGAGTTTGTATTGGTTTCTTCCTCCAAGTACTTTTTGCTTTAACATATAAGACATTATTTTCTTATTGTTTATATCTTTTTTATTAGCAGTGCCCGTTGCTAAATGATATAATATCCACCCAGTGTTTTTTTAAGGACTAGCAATTAACATTGTTTTTGCATAGTGTTTTAAGGTCTTAGTAAATAAGAAACTGTGTATTGGATGGGCTGCCATGTTTCACCCAGTGTCCTAATGAGCTTCCTGTTGCTGTGACAAATAACAAGAAAAACAGCTTAAGAGAGGAAAGGTTTATTATGCCTTATGGTTTCAGAAGTTTCATTCTGTGGCCAGGTGACTCCTTTGCTTTTAGGCCTGTTGTGAGGCAGAGAAACATCATGGCTGCAGGGTGTGGAAAGCTGCTTACCTCATGGCAGCCAGGAAGTAAAGAGGGAAGGAGACTAGGCTGATGGGCTTCTTCCTCCTTCCACTTTTCTTTTATTTAGGCCCCTAGCCTCTTGTCAGAGCTACCCACATTCAGGGTGTGTCTCCCTCTTGGATTCATTGTCCTACATGCCAATCATCTCTGGAAACATGCTCACAGACCCACCCAGAAATGTGTTTTACTAATGCACTACGTGTTTCTCAGTCCAGTCAAGTTGACGACCAAGATTGACCATCAAACTACATGGATGTAATGTTACACCTTCTTAAGCATACTTTGTCTATCACTGATGCAGAACAAAGACACAGATGAACATAGTTTTATTCTGTACCTATAAAACAAAGATACTGCCAGAGCCTTGGTGACACAGATGAGTAATGGTAACAGCTGAAGTTGTAGTTGTCTACTCTTTTTTGTTTGTTTTAAAACTAGAAACATAAATCCCACATTTATCGTTTGCCTTAATTAATTTTCACATTATATACTTTAAAGAAGTCTATTCTTTAAAGCACATTAGTTAAAGAAAAAGTAAATTGGTTGAATGTATTTCTTTTATTCATCTTTGATGACATATTAAGGCCTGCAGTGCTCTTAACATGACCCTAATGAAGTATGAAACACTGATTTTATAAATCATATTGAAAATAATTTTCCTTTTTATAAACACCATATTGTATATCATCTACATGGAATTCACAAGTTTACAACTTCATTTTTCCTGGTAGATCTGAAAATGAAGTACTTTGCATTGTAAGCAAATATATTAAAAATAAGCTTGCATTTCCATTCAATTTTGGCCATGAAAATGAGAGCAAGACTTGTAAGTGTATTTATATAAGTAGATAAAGAACAGAAATGTGCTTTTTCTCAGTGGATCATTGCACCTTAAGGTTGGTGTGTGTCTTATGCCACTGCCCTGTCAAGCTCAGTGGTAGTGCTGTATAAAAACCCAGTGTGGTTATGACAGGTTATAGAAAGCGATGTAGACATGGCCTTTATTAGGGGTGTACACTTCTCCAAAAATACAAAGCAGAATATTCAGATAGTCCATCTTTTTTTTTTAACCTAAATTCTCTGTATAATTTCCACATAATTCTTACTGTTCCAGTAGAGAAACCCAGATCATTGATGGTACCATTGACAAGCTTCAAAAATGTTAGCAAAAGGAGACATGAACCCATCTCTTAGATCAGGTAGCTTCAGGTACAGTGTCTAATGAACATAGTGTATTCAGTCTTTCCTAGAGAAGTTTGAATAATGTTCTCATCTCAGCTGGTAGAGAACAGAAGAGACCACCAAGTAACTTCACTTTAAAAAAGATTTTCTCATACCCTTTCATATTTAATTCCTATTTCTCAGTAACTGGTCAGTACCTAATCTTAAGATTTATAAAAGGACATTGAGAGTTACAATCTCTTTGCCCTGAAGCATCTTTTGCTAATTTTTTGACTGTTTATTCTGTTTTCTTCTTTCAGTAAATCAGTCATTCATGTACCTAAGATATTGGAAGATGTGAGAAATAGATCTTATTACTTTGGAACAAAGAAAAAAAATATAATAACCAGAAATTCTAGACAAATTGCCCTTGAAAGAACAATATTATATAACATGCAAACTTTTAGCTATTTAGGTAAATAACCCCCATAATTACGTAAAGAATTTATTACCTGACCAAGGCAGATACAAGAAAATCTTTACAATGGAACAAAGAGATAATTGAAATACATTACACTTTTTAATTAAAGTAAGAGAGAGAGAAGTCCCAGTCAAATAATAATAGAATTATGTAAAACAATTTATTCAGTAAAGTGCTTTTCAGAATGTGGGGATTTTAAATCAGGGTTTGGTAAACTACAGCCTTTGGGTTGAATGTAGCACACTGGGGTTTTTTTTGTGGGGGGAGTGTGGCCCACAAACTAAGAATGTTTTTTCAGTTTTAAGTTCCTGAAAAAATGAAAAGAGTAATACTTCATGACTGTCTTAGCTACTTCTTTCATAGCTGAGACAAAATATCTGACACCCAAAGTTAAAGGGGTAATGATCTATTTAGCTCACAGTTTGTAAAGGTTTCAGTCTGTAATTGGCTGGCTGTGAGATAGAGTGGCATGGTAGACAGGCATTGCAGAGGAGAAACTGTTCATATCACCCAGAAGGTAGCAGAGCAAGCAAGGGACAGGACAAATCTCTTCCTGTTCCTTATGTTGTATCTAGACTACCAGGATTAGGGCAGTGCCAAACCAATCATGCGCTGATTTAGTAATCACTCACCCTTAATCCTACCACCTTTAATCCTAGCATGGCACCATGAATCAGTCACACACTCTAGATTTAGTCACCTCTGAAAAACCCTCATGTATGACACATGAGTCTTTAAGGGAACGTCCAGACAGAAGCCATTACAAATGTGCTGTGTGAAAATTACGCAGTATTCAAATTTGTATCTTTTATGGTCATAGTGTAAGGATACATGCTTAGTCCAGGGCTATAATAATGGAGAAAAAATAAAATATCCATATAAATATGCCCTTAGTTACTTAATTTGTACACACTTGCGGGTGAATTTGCACATTTTTAAAGTGAAATTGATGAGCAGACTGGGATTCAGAAATGAGACTGAATAGTCTAGGGGTGGGCAGGAATCTTTTTTACTAAAAGGCAGAGAATACAGAGTCTTTTGAAATTATGGGGAAAAGGAAAAGGTTCAAAATATATCTTGTCTCTGGAAGATCTATAAGACAATATTTAGTTTCTGAGTCTTAAATAAAGAATTATGTCTTCTGCCCTTGATCCAGAAAAGTACTTTGAGGTTAGCTTGTTTACTCTGTTGTGTATTATTTTTCCTTGAAGTAAGACAGAGGTAACTTCTTTTTCCCTTGATTTCACATTCTTAGAAGCTGTTCTGAAGGGGACTTAGGGTGGGCCAGTACCTCGTTCTGACCACAGTTAAAATTTTAGATGCCTTTCCAAAAAACCTCAAATTCCTGTAATATGTCTTCCTATAACAGGCAGAGTTCCCTATGGTCTACATTGAGTATGAAATTAAAATCCTCACCATGCTTGTAATCCCAGCAATTGGGAGACTGAAGCAGGAGGATCACTACAAGTTCAAGAGCAGCTTAGGCTACATAATGAGACCCTGTCTCAAAAAAAAAAAAAAAAAAAAGACAAAAAATCCTAAGGCTGAAATTACAAGCTCAATACCCATGAAGTGTAAACAGGAACCTGGCACATTCAGGTCACTGTTGAGAGACCTGAGTCTAGCTCAGCAGTCAAGTCTGACCTTGATGCCAAGACAGCCAGTGGGTTTCAGCTCACCCTGGATCCCTGGAACCCTGCTGATCAGAGTTCTGGGTCCCAGTGGGACCCTGTGGCACCATGTAGTAATCGAATGTCCACTGTGCTAGGAGGGGCAAGTGGCACAGTTGTCAGGTGATTGTCATCCTTACCTTGTTATTTTCTGAGTTACTTAGTTTTGAGCAAGTGTCGGGAAAGTAGGTGAACTCACAGCATTCATTCTTGTTCTTGTTTCTGTGACGGAATTTCTTAGGGACAGGGACTGTTGAGAGGGATTGGTCCAGAAAGACTTCACAGGACACTGCAGCTTTTCTGTGTTTCTGCATTACCGTGTGTCACTATAAAGCTCAGAGTTCTGTCAAAGGAGTGTCATGTAAAAAGATTTAATTTTATATATTGGTAAAGTATTAGAAAAACAAAATATAAATTTGTGTGAAGTCTTTGGGGCAAATGATGGGTGTGAGAAGGAGCTTTCTTCTGCTCACATTCCCATTGGTCTCCTGCTGCCCTCACACAAGCCAGTCCCTGGGGTGGAGGGGCTGTGCCACCTACTCTGCTATGCTGCTGGTGGCCAGGGCGCTGTGGTGGGGAAACTAGAAACTACCCTCCTCTGCTCTCAGGACATTCCTGCCTGCATTCCATGAGCTCACCAAAGAAAGAAAGATGACCTGAACCCCTTCAGATACCCCAAAATGCTTGGTTGTGTTTTCTAATTAATATCTAACAGCATATTTGGTCAGATGATACACAGCTCACATATGCCTTTCAGAGAACAATATTGCTATCAGTGATAACTAAATTTCCTTTGACTGAGAGTTCATAGTAGGTATTGTTTGACAAATTTAACTCAGCTTTCAAACCACTCAGGTTATGTTGATTTTTTTCAGAGGTGACTTTATTGCTTGTGATTAGTTTTCTTTTTGCTAATGTTTTGATTTCCAGTGGCAACTAGTTTGCTTTCTTAAACTCAGAAAAAAAAATTTTTTTTGAGAAAATTTTTTTATTCTCCGTTTCTTTCATGGCAGAAGTGCTGCCTGGTGTGGCACATACCTGTAAACTCAGCACTCAGGAGGCTGGGGCAGAAGGATGGCCACCACAAGTTTGAGGCCAGTTAGGACTACATAGTGAGTTCAAGACCAGCCTGAACTACTGGTAAGGCCCTGTCTCAAAACAAAAACAAATATAGCAGAAGTGCTAATACAGGTGAAGCCTGGGCAGAAATAATAGATTTATTTTAGTTAGAGAAAATCTGTCAGATTTTGTATTTTTATAAATAAAAACCAGGGAGCAGGGCAAGAACCTTGTAGATTTAAAGCATGAACCTCTATACAGTTCAGGAACATTTCAGAGCATTGTGCTTGTCAGACTTGTGAAGTCTTTCCTTTTCTACTTTTTGCCTTTGTGCGGCAGAGACGGTGGTCATCCATGTAATTCAGGATGGCCTTGAGTTTACTTACTATAGGTAGCCCAGGCTGGCCTCAAAGCTGCAGTGATCCTCCTGCCTCAGCCTCCTGTGTGTTGGGATTACAGGCGTGCGCCATCACACCCAGCACTGCTTTTCTATTTTTAATTTGTTCCCTTTTTTAAAAACAAATTATTTTCTAAAAATAAGTGAAGCATATCAGTAAGTTTTGTTTTGCCTTGGTGAACTTATTATTGAAACAAGCATTTCATAGATGTTTTGCCTCTGTTAGACACTAAATAACAGGAACAGTGGGACTAAGGGTTTAGCTCAGTGGCACAAGCACCTCCCTGGGAAGCATGGGATCATGAGTTCAAACCCCGCTACCCCCAGAAAAACCAGAACAGTGACAAAGAGAAGAATCCAGGAACTGGGGATATAGTAAGTGATAGAGCCTTTTGTGTGCTAGACCCTAGGCTTGATCCCCAGCACCACTAGAAAAAGAAGAATCTTAAGAGTCACTATATTTAAACTTAATAGATGACACTTAAATTTTTTAATGGTTCTATTTCAAAATTTTTAATGGCCTATTTTTTAATACCAGTAAAAAGTGTAAACTAATGAATTTCCTAGCTTCTAGACAACTGGAACAGAAATTATTGGTTATATTCTTTTTGTTTTTATCATGTTATTTTACCTATAAATTCAGTGATTCCATATTTATATGTCTCAGTATAATTCTGAGCCACCCTAAAGAGAAGGCAAATAATTAAAATTTTACTTATTCAGGATAATTAAAATTTTTCTTATTCAAGTCTTGAGCCATTTTCCAGTTTTTCCAGAGTAGTTCTTAACTTCCTTATATTACTCTTTCATTTTTACTGACCTAGAATTATAATCAAGTCTAAATTTAATTTTTTCCCTGGCATGTTGTAGTTTGTTCATTAACACCAAAGGTGTAATATGAGAGAAAAATTAATACACTGTCAGGAAAACTAGCTTTAGGTTTTGTGCTTTTACAGCACAGTAAAGCAAGTGGAAAGATAATAATCAAAGCATTTCCATCTTACTTGTAAACAATTACAGCAGTGCTTACATGGATGCCACATTAGAAGACTGGGGAAAATTTACTGGATTCCATTCTAATGCAATTAGAGCTAATTTTGTTCTTTAAATGAATAAAAGGTCAGCTAGTAAATCTAGCTTATCTTGAGTCCAGACTTCAATAAATTGTTTTATTTAATTTGTTGTAAAAGATCTTATCCTTAATGGGTCTAGGTCTTATTAGTTCACTTAGGTTTTAAAATATTTATGACCACCTTTTTAGATATGATTTGAATGATAGTTGGAAACTTTCTCTTTGCAGTGTTATCAAGGCCCAAGATCACTAATTGACTGAATATTGGAAGGTACTTAAGATTTGTTATCTGGAAAAAGCTGATGTGAACTTCCAGAATTTAAATATTCTTTAACCTGTGACAGGCAGAGATAATTTAGCTGTATCATGGTAACCTTTTGGATACTATCTGATTATAATTTCACCTAAAGATCAAACTACTCACACTTGTGGCATTTAAAAAGAATATGAGCCTACTGATGAAAACACTTATGTACTCTTACTATCATAACAATATAAAAATTTTTAATTCTTCCCATTCTATTATTTCCTGTCAGTTTTTAGGCCCATAATACATTCAGATACTTACACACCCACCTTTGTAGCTTATAAAGTGGATAAAATTCATTTCACCATGGGACTTGTGGGACTTAGAATTGTGGCAACTATTTTCTTAGGATCTTGGCTGTAGTTCACATGTGGAACTGACTCGCCAAGTTACTCGTGGTTGTTTGGATTTGCAGTTTGGGGCTCCAAGACTACTGGTGTCCTCCCAACTCATTCTGCAGGTTCTGAGAGTGGCGTTGTGCCCCGGTTCTAAGGCCCCTCTTGTGCATGCCTTCAGTCCCTGCCTGCCTCTGTTGTCTCCTGTCTTTCTCTTCTTCCCCTTTTGTACATTTTTTCTTTGGCCTTCTCCAATGCTAAACTTTCTTTTTTTCACTAGGGCTTCCCTATACATGAGAAAAAAGCTATATAACTTCCTCTTCCCATCCAGGCTTCTCAAAACTGACTCATTAAATGTACTTCCTTCCAGTTCTTCACTCCTAAACGGACTGTGTTTTGACTTCTGCCCTAAAAACTTTTTTGCATTTTCTCACTAAAATCATTAAAATGTAGTCCAATTTCCAGATCCAGAGAACATGCCAGAGCCCTTATATTAATCTTTTCTGCTGTATTGGACCCTGTTTCCCCTTTTTGAAACTTTTTTGTTACTGATTCTGTATTCATCTGAGACATTTCCCTACTGTACCTTTTATTTTTCATTACCAGTTTTTCTTCCTTGCCCCTAGCCACTTACTCTGTTTTTCTTCCTAAATGTACTTTATTCATCCTTTGCATCTCAATTATGCACAATGATTCCCAACTCTTTTATTTCCAGCTCAGATTGTTCCACATGATTCATGTGTCTGCCCACTTACCTTCTGGAAAGTTTTGCTTGGATGGACCACTGACCTCAATCAAACATACCATTTCCAAATTTCCAAAACACTATTATATGCCTCAAGCTGGTTTTTCTTATGTTTCTTATATGTTGATGAGACCAGAGTGTCTACTTTCAAGCCATTACAGGCCTTGGGGTAATTTGAAAGAAGCCAAAGACTATCTAGCATAATTGGGAGATTTTTATTTCTGTTTTGTCATACCAGACTGAACCGCCTGAAAAATAAGATATGCTTCCCTAGTTTCCCAAACTGAACCAGGCAGTGGGAAGAGAAAAACCCTGTTCTTTGCTCTTTACTTGAAATCTCAGCATTCTGTAACTTTCATGTCACATCTTCAGACTGGGATAACTCCTGTCTTTTTAGACACAAGTAAGTGGTCAGTGGTACCAAACAAGGAGAAGACTCATAGCTTCCCTTATTCACAAGGTTCTATAACTCACCACAGGCAAAGATACTTTTAGCTTGGGGCAGGGTGTTTGGAACTAGAATTCCTTTGTTTTGTTTTTAAATAAGAACAAGGTCTTGCTACAACCCTCCAGCTTCAGGTTCCTGAGGCAAACAGTGTACTATATCTGCAGCTGCCGCTAGAATTTTAATGGAATTAATGAGTATCAGTTAAACTCCTGGGTAGGACATAATAGTCCTTCAGTAAATGTTAACTGTATATTTTCGTCTTTTTAATGCTGTGATCATTTACTTTAAAGGTAAGTGCTTCTCATTAAGGAATTAACCTGGGTTTTTTTGTATATTTTAGATAAATTCAAGTATAAAAAAGAAAAGGATTTTTAAGAAAACACTTTGAACAAGTACGACTAAATGTGGAAGTGTTTGGCTTTATATTTAAGTCTTTTTTTCTGATTACAAAAATAATACGTGGTCATTGTTTTATATATAAAAAAAGTAACTGTTTAGAAACGTGTAACTTAGCAAATGTTTCCCTGACCCCAAGCCCCATCCTTTCCCAAGGATAACTACTGCTAATGATTCTTTGTATATTTAAAAAAAAAAATTTTAGGAGTATCTTAGACATACTCTTCTACAACTTGTATTTTGTTCCCCAGCCCCTTAATAATAGACCGTGGGTATTTTCTTCTACCTATGACATGGTAAATTTTTACTGCTGTAGAATAATTTAGGTATCCTTTCATTCCCATATTTTTAATCATTTAAGTTGTTCCAGATTTTTCAATAACAGATAAAGAAACATTTTCATATATACGTTTGTTCAAATATTGCTAAATCAAAGAATGTGAATATTTAAAATTCTTAAAGTATTGTGCCATCCAAATACCATCCAAACATTATACCAATTAAAATTCCCTCCTGTAATAAGTGACCCTGTATAAAAGAAGAATTTAATAAATCTGATGGTTCTAAAATTCAACAAGACTTTGGGCAACTACTAATAATCTCACATGGAAAACTCGTAGACCTGTGCATGCATTTTATAGAAATCCTTCTTTTTGGGGAAGCCTTTAGTTTTAAAGTACTGTACTTCACATGATTACTCAGGCTATTCCCAGATATTTTTTGAAATATGTCCATCTTTGACAATATCTCCAGCTCAGGTGAATTTTTTTTTTTTTTTTACTGCATTGCTCATATAAAATTTAATACTACAAATAATTACTTTCTTTGTAATAGTATCTGTGCCTTAGAGTTATTTTATCATCTTGGAAAGGTTCATGGGAAATACTCATTTTATTAATATTCAATTTTTTGTGAGTATCAAATTTTGTAAACACAGTTTTGTTTTTGCTTGTTTTATTTTAATGAGGGTAAAACAAAACAGAACAAAGCAGTGAAATCTTTTTTTTTTTTTTTAATCGGTACTAGGGATTGAACTCACAGCTGTGCACTTGCAAGGCAGGTGCTTATGCCACTGAGCTAAATCCCCAGCCCATTTTTGCTTTTTTAAGACATAGTCTCGCTATGTAGTTCAGGCTGGCCTTCAACTCACTGTGTAACCCAGCACTCCTCCTTCTACAGCTTCCTAAGTGTTGTGATTATAACGTGCACCATCATGGCCAGCTTAAAACAGTTTTTAAGACCAATGTACTATTGTAGGAATGTTTCATTGGCTCTTTAAGTAGTAATCCCATTAAAAACCAGTTATCTATTGTGAATTTCTTTCCTTCTTTTTTCTCTGTGTATGTGTGCATGTACAAAGCTTCATACATGCTTCTGTGAATTTCTAGTATATTTTTTTGTGCTCTGCACTTAAAAATGTATTTTTAGATGAATAGCACAGTAAAAAGTTTTTATGTGAAAAAAGCTGTCAGTGTTGTCCTTGTTGTTTTTGTCACTGTATAGTTTTCTCCAAATATTTTATAGATAAAGAATATAGTACATCAAGCTTAGCTTTGCCCCAGCTGTTAGTCTGTTGTGAATTTAATGAAGCGTATTTTCTACCATATCTCAACCTGGAGAAAATTGACTTACAAGTCCCAGAGCAGCCTTTCGATGGCCCTGCTAAGATCCTGGCTCCAGCCTTGAGCAGTTGGTGTGCTCATGGGATTGTGATTCTCCCACTGGTCCAGTGCAAACATCCAACTTCAGCTAGGGGTAGGGTGAAGCCATCGGAACCAGATGGACTGAATGGAGGCGAGGAAGCCTGAGGGCAAGCCAAAGGCGCTGGTGCTGCACTGACAGGCAAGCACGCGCCCATTCTTAAATTGTTTCTCTACTTCGATTTTGTTTAGATCTTTTGGTGTCTTACATTTTAAAAGCTATGTATGTATGTGACTTGGTGAAAATTAATTTTGTATATGTTTAAAGGATTACTGTAGTTTTTATTTTAGATTAACAGTTGAGTACTTCTGAATGTGCATTATGACCCATTGAGAAATACTAATTAATCTGTATATGGACATATGAGTTCTGCTAAAACAGAAAGGGGTGCTGAGAGTAGTTAATATTATTAGGCTCATTTGCTTTGAGCTAAGATGAATGAAATGACTAAGTCAAAATCATAATGGTAAAGGGCCACATTCTACTTTTTAAAATTGTTTTCATTTTTCTATTTATTTGGCTAATAACAAATACAAAGGAATTTCACTTTCACCTTGTAAGTTTAGGCCACTTTCAAAGTTAACCAGATAAACCTTGAATTGCCTCTGCTGCTTTTTTTCTGGCCATTCTAGTATGAACTATTTATGCAAACATCTGTCCATCAGCACATATGCTTTAAAGTATTGTCATTATCTAATTGTAAAGAAGCTAAAAGAAGAAAGATAACTTTTTTAGATTGCTTAGCATCTGGTTATTCAGCCTGTGTGCGGACCCTGTAATGATCATCTAACTTAAAACAATTTGAGATTACCAGTCGGTTCAGGGTATGTGACATTGCAGTGCCCCTGCACTGGTACAGCAGAAGTGGCAGTGGAGGCCACGCAGAAGGGGACAGCTGTGCAGAGCAACTTCCCTTGAAGTCACTTCAGCCAAGTCCTCAGGAAGGGAAAGGTGCAGCTGATCTCCATGCGTAGTCACTATCCTTCTGACTAAGCTGAAACGCGTCTTGCCCTTCCAGAGGACTAAAATTTCAAGCAGTTCACTCAAACTCACAACTAAATCCTTTGATTTGCAGATGACTTATTGAATAAGTCCTTTTTCAGATCTTTAAATGATTAAGAGCTATCATGACCTGCTCTCTCTTACTCCATTTCTTTCTTTTGGAATGATATTAGGTGTGAGTCTTAAGTCAGTGGAATAATTTAAAATCTTGTCTTGACTCAGAAAATTTTAGAAATTTGGTTATGCAGACATATATATATATATATATATATATATATATATATATATATGTCTTCAGATCCCAATAGGCACCTTTTTTTTAAGATAAAAATCTCACTATATAGTTCAGGCTGGCTTTAAACTCACTAGCCCAGACTTACTTCAAACTCTCAATGATCCTCCTGCCTCAGCCTCCCATGTACTGGGATTACAGGGGTATACCACCACACCTAGCTCACTTTTTTAATGAAAACTTTTGTTCATAAAATTTCTTTGTGTTCCAAAGAAATAAAATTATTTTTATTAAATACTTTATTGTGGATAGTGATTTCCTTGAGGTATGAAAATATATACTTTTATCTCATATGTTACAATTTAGCCATTGCACATGTTTTTTTCCAAACCAATTATTGAAGTCCTCTGCCCTTTCATTTTGGAAGATCACTTTATTATTCAATATATAATATTAGACAGTTCCACAGACAGTGACACTGAAAAGCTCACAGGAATATAGCACATACATACACATCGTATGTGGTCATTTATTGCTTATTTTAGCCATACATATGAATATATATATTTATGTGTTTATCTTAAATGTGTGTCTAGATATATATGTCATATATTTTGTTCCATGCTATTTACAAAGGAAAGTAAGATTCATATTAAATCTTTGTTGAAGACCAGCAGCTGTCTTAAATTTTAATATATTTTGAAGTGTTAATGTTAGATTTTTCTATGCTTGACTTCATAATACCTGAATTTGAGTAGAGCCCTTAAGGGTGAATAAAATTTGGAAAAAGGAAATGAATTTCCATGGTAGTCTATTGATATAGTGATAAATATGCAATTCATATAAAATATAAAATCACTATAACGTGATATTTTATATGCTAAATCATTTTAAACAAAATACATATTGGCAATTCTTTAAAGCCTTGCACATTTTAAAAATTATCTCAAACATAAAAGAAAATAAAATGATGCACTTCCATAAACTCATCACCTGGATTGCTATAATAGTTATCAAAATTTTGTTACAGATCTACTTGATCTGTTCTCTTCTTTTCTTGTCATCTAGCATTTTTCAAGCAAATCCTAGCCAAACAGCCTTTCACCTCTGTACACTTTGATATGCAGATCTAACAGTGTGGCTGTTGTCTTATATAATCATAATGCTGTTATACATAAACTATATGAACAGTTGCTAGCTTTTATCCAATATCTAGTCCATTCAAAGTTTCCCATTTTGCATACTCTGAAATACAGGTCATTCAGAAGAAGCAGAATAAATGCTTAATTCTTCCATTTTTCTTGCTGTTCTTGAGGACAGGAATGGATGAGATTGATACCATAGATCACTGTATCAAATGATCATTGAGTATTAGTAAGGAGTTGGTCTCCCTTCATCTTCTTCGCTAGTCCTCCTCTCCTTCTCTTTCTTTCCACTTAATTCTTTTTTGTGTTCACATTGCCCCATCTTGACTCACAGTAACTCCTTCATGTTGCCTGCAGATCTTGACACACACTCTGTGTTTTATAACTTTTTTACTTTGTTACAAAATATTCTAAGTTTATCTTGTAGAGCATTTTCTCTTTATACTTATATATTTGCATGGACATGGATTTAGCCATTCCTTTAAGGAACATTGATTCTTTTTAGTTGGGGACGTTTTTTAGGAATCATAATTAGAAGTGACATTAGAGGTGCCCATTACTGCTGGGATATCATTGCTTCTAGACCTTTACAAAGGACAGAATTAGGAAATAGAAATATGTGAACTAAGTTTATATTCAATTTAGGCCTAACATTACTGTTACTTCCTTGAATTTATTTCTGTGTCTCTTATATTAGGAATCGTGAGTGATAATAGCATTACCATACTTATTTATTGGCTTTATTTTACAGGGATTATATAAAGTATTCTAAAATTAATATCTCTGTTACTGCTAACTAGCTGTTGGATGAGATTAAACAATTTTTTTTTCCAGTGTTTGGTTTTAAATTTTACTATGGAGAGCTGGGTGTGGTGGCGCATGCCTGTAATTCCAGCACTCAGGAGGCTGAGGCAGGAGGATTGTTGCAAATTCCACACCAGCTTGGGCTACAAAGTAAGCTCAAGGCCAGCCTGAACTGCATAGTGAGACCTTGCCCCAAAAAGACAGAATAAATAAATAAATAAAAATGAATTCTACTATGGATGTGTAAATAAAATGGCTTCTAAAGTCACCTAAAGTGATTTTTTTTTCCTCCAGCATGATAGATATACATTGAAGTTCATTCATTTTTGTTTATTTTCATGTCAAAGGCAAACTTTTAGATTTAGTTTTCTGAATATGTAGATCATTTACCTGACTGAGAAGTTGAAGCCATGTGACCAGATGTATTCAGAAAGGTCTCGCTTCCAGCCCTTTCCTTTTCCCCTGTCCATTCCTTACCCTGTAAGTTACCATTTTGGTTTCTGTTATTATTACTACTATCAGTCTAGTGTATCTTTTTGCAAATATGAGGAAATGTGCATTATTCATTGCTTATCTAAGTATGATGTCCTTTTAGGGTATTTTACAGATTTTGAACATTTGAGAATAGAACTATAATCATTCAGGGCTTTCCCTTGAAAATGTTTTTCTCTAATTACTCCATGCAATTTGTTTCATTTTTCAAATAGGTCATGCCTGCATTAAAAGATAAAATGTTTGCTACTTGATATGTACTTAGGCTATGACAAGATAAAATACCCGTTTTATGAGATGATGTAAATATTCAAGAGGCAAGCCATGAGCTTGAATGAAATCCATTTATAGTTGTTTTATAATTATGTGAATGTTAAAATTTGTGCTATGAGGATCAAGAAGAATAAGGAATAATGATTGATTTGAAGAATCAACATAAAACTGATTCTCATAATTGTCTTTGGGTATTTGATCAATGTAAAATATGGAAATGACTGATACAACTGGCATCTTAAGTGCTGATCCTCTAAAATATAATTCCTCCCAAATTGTGATTATTCATATACCTAAATTATTCATATACCTAAGGTAGAGAAATTGAATATTTGATGTATGAAGTTTTCTATTTCCACCCAGCAAATGATCCCCAAACTTGGTGATTTATTTGTAGTTTCTTCACCAGTTTGAGGCTTGGGTCTCACAAAGCTGCAGAGCAGACCAGGACTGCTATTGTCCTAAGGCCTCCCGAGGCTGAGGCTAGCTAATCCAGCCAGCGAACACCAGGAGGGAAGGCCGAGGCATCTGCGGTAGCAGCTTCATCTGCCTCTGGCCCTGGCAGTGCAGTCTCCCAGGTAGAGGGAGACCTGGTTAGGTGTTTGATGGCCTGGCCTGGAAGGGCACAGTAAGACACCCAGTATCCTGGAGGCTGCCTAGCTACCTACCATACTTGGACTTGATATTTCTAGGGTTTTATGCTTTGTTTTGATTTGTTTTTTGGGGGTGGTGGTGCTACTGGGACTGACCCCAGAAACCATTGAACTACGTCCTCAGCCTTTCTTTTTGTTTTTTAGACAGGATCTTTCTAAATTGCCCAGGCTAGCCTCAGACTCACCATCCTCCCGCCTCAAGCTCCTGAAAGGTGGGGATTATACCCCCATTCCCAGCTACTTCAGAGACTTTTAGTCAAATTGACAAAGCAAAACTCCAAAGACTGGCCCAACTATGAGGTTTTTTAGTAATGTTACTATGGAACCTCTGTGAGGTTTTTTTTTTTTTTTTTTTTTCATGTTTTGTGAGGAAAAGTAAGTAAAATATGGAATCAGCTTCTAAAGGTAGATGGTGTTTCTGAGATTGGTTAGAAATTTAGATCTGAAAAAGAAAAGTAAATTGTGGGATAAGGAGCATATTTTTTTATTTGAGTAGTTTCTCTCTCTTTTTTTTTTTTTTGTATCAGGAATCAAATTCAGGACCTTGTGCTTGCCAGGCAGGTGCTGTGCTGCTGAGCTAAACCCCTGGCCTTAACAGTTTTTCTCCACTGAAAAATTTGCCTTTTCAGAAGATTATGGATAATTCAAGTAAAATAGTTTTTACCTATGGTATCATTTTCTGACTGCTTAAAAAAACAGCCATTCACTCTTAGAGGTAAATAAGTAAGCCATTGTAGGGAACTTTTGAACTTAGTAACTAGTTCTTTGGACTTGATAATTTAGATCACTGGTTTCCTAGTGTTTGCACACAATAGCTGAATAATGAGAAGCATTAAGCCCCCTGTGAAAAACATCAAACTGTGTTTGCCCCTAACCTTGAAGGCTCTGGGGCTGGGCAGGCAGGGCTGGCTCTTTATTGACTTGTCAAGCTGTGAGTTTGCATTACAGGCCAAGCTGCTCATGACCCATTCTGTTTACTTCACTGTTTTGTGGTGGGGAAACAGGGAAAGAAATCCTGCTCGAAGTCCCTCCTGCTGCACGTTGGTATGAATAACACCAGTGTTCACAGCAGTTAGGGCTCTATGACTAAATCTTCCCAAAGCTGTAAGGTTAGCAGTCCGGAGCCATCGTGGGCACAGCTGTGGGCAGTATTGCTTTCTCCCCAGACGCTGCATCCGCTCACAGCTCTGCAGGAGAATGCACTATGCAGTTAAATGGGAGGGTAAAAGTGACACTTCAGGAAGCAAAGCACTGTCCGCAGGTTAGAACCACAAGGAGTGGCAGTGAGGTGCCCCATGGGATCCAGAATTACTTTTACAGTGATCACATTCGATTAAATGTTACAGTTTATCCCACTGGAGATAAGAAACTGTGTTAAACTGTTAATTCTAAAAATAAAGTTTAAAACCATGTGTTCAGTTATGACCAGTCACTTAGAGGGCAAAATGAAAATAACTGAAGCTCTAGTTTATTGTCTCTGGAACTTTGAGTTGGAAAAATGGATCATTTTAGTGCCTATAGAATACCAGTCATGGGGGCTGGGGATTTAGTTCAATGGCATAAGTGCCTGCCTTATAAGCACATGGTCATGAGTTCAATCCCCGGTACCAAAAAAAAAAGAATACCAATCATGTTCTTTGAAAACAAAGAATTACAATAGTTTTCCTCATCGACAAAGTGCTCACTGCAATGATTTTTCCTTTTATTTCTCAAAAAAAAATTTTTTTTTAGGCTGGTTACGGTGGTGTGCTTATATAATCCCAGCTACTCAGGAGGCTGAGGCAAAAAGACTGTAAGTTCAGGGATAGCCAGAGCAACTCAAGACTCTTTCATTAAAAAAAAAAAAAAGAAGAAGAAGAAAGAAAGAAAAGTAAAAGGCTCGGGATGTAGACCAGTGGTAGAGCATTTGCCTAGTATGTGTGAACCACTGGGTTCAGTCCCTGATACTAATACATACATACATACATACATACAATTTGAGAACTATAATATGTGTGTGTATGTAGATAGATACATAAATATATATACATATGTGTATGCATGAATACACTACCTTGCAATATCTAGAAGCCGTTCAAATTTATTATTTTAATTATGTTTTTAAAATAACATAGTTATATGAGGTTCTTTGTTTTCCCCTGCTTTAGCTCTTTCATTGTCAATCTCTATAAACGGTTATATTGGCAATTTAGATAGAATAAATTGTGAGGCCCTTTGATTTAGCTTGGGGATTTACTCTGTAAACTTAGGAATAGACTATGGTAATTTACCTAAAAGGCTTTACCCAAGGTATCATTTTTTTCTAGTAAATTAATGAAGTATAATACAAATATAAGCAAGATAAATGATGTATACAACTCAAAGTATCATTTTAAAATTCTTAATGACATTTTTAATGTATCCATTATAAGTTTTTTTAACTTTTTTTCTTATTTTCATTATACAAGTTATATATGTTGTTATAGATAAGCCAAAATTTAAATGTCATCTGTAATTCTACTTTATAGAGGCTATTTCTGAATATTTTGGTATATATTCTTTTGAATTGCTTTCAAAATACACACTTACACATTCTTTTTTTTTTTTTTAATCACCTTTTTTTTTTTCAGGTACTGGGACTCAAACTCAAGCCCTTGCATTTGCCAAGCAGGTGCTGAGCTATTACCCAGCCCTTATTACGTTTGTTTTGTTTTGTTTTGTTTTGTTTTTTTTGGTACCGGGGATCAAACTCGTGACCATGCGCTTGCAAACCAGTCACTTATGCCACTGAATTAAATCCCCAGCCCTACATTTATTAAAGACAATTAAAGTTTATAAAAAAAATACTGCCTTGATATACACAAAATTTCCTGATAATGGTAATTAAAGAAACTATTCCTACCCTCCTCCATGTCCACACCAATATTCAATCTAAATTGGTTTGATCTTGAAGTATAATCCAATAAGACTGAAGACCAAGCACTTCAGGTCCTAGGTTAGCAGTCCGGAGCCATCGTGGGCACAGCTGCGGGCAGTATTGCTTTCTCCCCAGATGCTGCGTCTGCTCACAGCTCTGCAGGAGAATGCACTATGCAGTTAAATGGGAGGGTAAAAGTGACACTTCAGGATAATACAATACTCTTCTGGGTCCTTGGACTGATTGACATCAATAAGAGAACGAATTTTTGATGTTGTGAAAGAAATGTGTTCATCTCCAATGACAGTTTCAAGCTCCTGCCAGCCTACTCTGTCAAAAGGAGGCCACAAAGATCATCCTCCTTGGTAATTTCACTGTCAGCAATTATTCTCTTCAGTTCCCCCATCACACTTCTATGTACATAGGCCTTTTTTCTGATCATAACATCGTTTTTGTAATTGCTGTTGTTGGCGTATCTCAATTTCCCATTGGGTCGGAATTCGAACTCCAGAAACTCTTGACCGAACTTGCCTTTGTGACCCACGTAATAAAAAGTCATTTTCCATAGCTCACATAGGACATCAGATACCAAATTTTAGGACCAAACCACACACACCAAGACCTGCACCAAACATTCACTCACACATTCTTATCTGCTTTCTTTCTTTTTTTTTTTTTTTAAACAGGGTCTCACTATGTGGTTAATGAAAGTTGGACTTGAACTCTCTTATGTAGCCTACACTGACCGCAAACTTATGGCAGTCCTCCTGCCCCAGCCTCCTGAGTGCTGGGATTACAGGACTGCACCACCACTCTCAGCTTCTTTGTTTGCTTTCTTATTTCATGCAAAAGTTGGGTTCTGTTATGCATATTACCTGCAACTTTTTAAAAATAAATATATTGTTGCCACTGAACCCTGGCTACACAGGACAATCTGTTGAACTTTCACTCTGCTATGAGGAAACACTGAATTCTGCCTTTCTAGTGATAGATGGAACCCCCTCTTATGGTCAGAAAAAGGAGATCGGGCTTTAGAATTTAGGAGAAGTTTAATTTTGGCAGTGTCCTGAGACTATGTTGATTCCCAATTAAAACCAAAACACCTAGCAGGGAGACATAAAAACACATGGAGTGAAGCTGCACTCAGGGAAGGGATCATTAATACAGGATATTTGCTTTCCTCAGAATCACCTACTTCTGGGCCCTCACTGCTCAAAGTGGCTTTTTATCTCTCTTTTTTTGTAAATAAAGTTTCATCTTACTTTGCACAAGAAACATAAATAAGTATATTGTGGAGGGACTGGATGTGTGTGTGTGTGTGTGTGTGTGTGTGTGTGTGACCACTTCTAAGAAGAGCATGGTATTTGGGTCATGATTTATGTAACCAGTCCTCTGTAGTGGAATATTTTAAATTATCATTCTAGTTTTTAAATTTTTTTGCAATTGTAAACTAAGTTGAAAATGTTTTCCTCTTTGTATCCTTATATAAAATTGTCTGCTATCTCAAGGCAAATTTCTAGAAATAGAATGGATAGTCAAGAGCTAATATATTTTTAAGGTTTTGATAGCCATTTTGAAATACTGTATCACCACCCCTTCTGTTCCCCAATCTTGACAGTTAGGTGGTATTGATCTTTTTTGTCTTTACTTTTTTTTTTTTTGTCTTTATTTTTAAAAAGGCATCTCATTAAATGTGGTGGCACATGTCTGTAATCTTAACACTAGGGACTGAGGTCAAAAGATCACAAGTTCAAGCTCGGATTGGGCGATTTAGCAAGATGCTATCTCGAAATAAGAAAAGGGGGAATGTGAGTCAGGGAAGGCTCTGGATTCAATCCCCAATACAAAAAAAAAAAAAAAAGATGCGTTGATATCTTTGATTACTGTGAAAACAGAATGTTTTTCCCATCTACTACTATTTTACTTGCTTCTGTTCTTTGACATATTTAAATTTCTTTTATTTGAATGAATACTTTAGATTTCTTTGCACATTGCAAATAATTTTCTTCATTTTGTCTTTTAACTTTGCTTATGGTATTTTTGCCATACTAAACTGTTGTGCAGTCAAATCTCTGTCTCCCTTAAAATCCAGGGTGCAGGCTGGGGATTAAGCTCAGGGGCACAAGCCCCTGCCTAACAAGCACGAGGTCCTAAATTCAATCCCCAGTACCAAAAATAAAAAAGAAAATCCAGGGTAAATTTGTGTTTTTTTGTCTTGTTTTACCAGTCTTAAAGCACTGTAGGATTTATGATATAACCCGAATTATATCATCTCTGCCTGGCATGGTGACACACACCTGTAATCCCAGCACTGGGAAATCTGGGACAGGAGGACCGAGAGTTCAAGGATAGCCTGGGCTACATAGCAAGTTTGAGGCCTGCTTGAAACGTACTCAGACCTTGTCTCAAAAAAAAAAAAAAAGACAAGGGGCTGGAAATGTGGCTCAATGGTAGCACTCTTGCCAAGCATGCCCAAGGCCCTTGGGTTCGATCCCCAGCACCACACATGAATGTGCGTGCACGCGCATGTGCGCGCGCGCACACACACACACACACAAGACAAGCCAAATTATACCATTTTACAACTCACAGTTGAGCTAATTCTCAATTTCAGATGATCATTGTATTAGAGCCCATGAATATCTACAGTAGGTTCAGTCTTTCTCTCCAAGAAACACTTTCCACCAAGATAGCTAACATAATGGTAAAATTGAACCAAAATGATAAACAGGCTCTTTGTAAGTAGCTTTCTGACTCCCTCATCCTTCAGCCCTGTTGTTGTCCTTTAAGAGCATCTTCTTCACTGGGCTTTTCAGGCCTATTTCGCCTATAGTCATGGAGATCACAGTGCTGTTTCCTTCTTTTTCTTCTCCTTTTGTTCCTCTCTTGCTTGCTTGCCCCAAATTAACTCCATTAAGCCACAACTGAAAATGTCTGGGTTGTCTCCCGGCTTCCTAGCCCAAAGGTTTCATTCCTTCACTTCTATTTTTTCTCCTTTCATTCAGACTTTGTATTTTCCCTACCATCTTCTTACATCATAGAGCTTATTTTTATTTTTGCTGTGATCTTGATTGGCTAGAAAAATAAAGTAAATGTGTTGTTTATCTAGACTGTCACTACTTTGGAACCAGATTCTGTTTTTATGTTTGATTAATAAAATCCGTTCAGATTTATCAGGTGCCTACTAAATAATTAGCATGTTAGATAGTGAGGATATAGCAATTTAAAAAAGAGCTTTCCATTCCTTCACAAAATTACCCATGAAGCAAGATTAGCAAGTATATACAAAAATTATTCAAATCATTTTTCAGCCTTATGAAGTGTGCTGAGAGTTTTTTTCATTACACAGTATATTCTGGGGAAAATATTCTGCATTGGTTGAATACAGAGTTTTAAAATAAAACTGAAAACCCGGAGGTATCCCTAGTAACAGAATGTGGGCTTAGCGTACACAGGGTTCTAGGTTCAATCCCCTGGAACCCTTTCCCAAAACTAAAATAGCCGTTGGGCCAGTTTGGTTATTTCTGTTGTCCAGCCTTCTGTATTATTTCCCCCCCAAGGCTGGGGATCAAACCCAGGACTTCTTAGTCTCCCTAGCAAATGTTTTATCACTGAGCTACATCCCTAGCCCCTAAACCTTTGTGTCTGTTGGTTTTTATGACAGTTTATTCTGTCAGTTACACAGAGAGGCTAATATCTGCACTGTAACTGTCTCTTACAGATACTTTTGTCATACATTTTGAGGTTATATTATTAGGTACATACAAATTTTAAATTATTATGTACCTTTCTGTCACATCGGAACCTTCTATCATGATCAAGTAACCTTCATTATCACTGGTAGTTCTTTAGAAGTTTGTATAGTAATGCTTTATATTTGTGTGCATCTTTTTGTAGCTCCTTCAGCATTTCTGTTATTAGACATGTCTCATAAAATACATTTGGGTTTCACCGTTTTACCCAGTCTGATAACTAGATCATCTAGACCATGTGTGTGATATGATTGTTGTTATTTAGGGTTAAAATCTGCCTTATGTTTTGTGCTGTTTGTCTTGTTCTGTGTTTTATGTTCTCACTTTCCTTCTGTCAGATTGATTATTGTCACAAGCAACAGCCGTGGATGTAATGCCTGCATTTACACTGTACATATGAGCATACTTTAAAGTCTCTGTCTTGAGGTTCTCACTACAACCGTCTCGCAGAGCTTTTTTTATTTCCACTTTGTCAGAAAGGAAGACTTGGTGTGAAAAGGTTGTGAAGTCCCTCTCTCTCTCTCTTTCTCTCTGTCCTAGACGTGACACTCAGGCCCTGGCACATACTACATCCTCATCCCTGGTACAGTTTATTACTTTGTTTGTTTGTTTTTTCAGTGTCTGGTGGTTGAGTCCAGGGCCTTCTTGCTCAGTTATATCCCCAGCCCATTTTTTATTTTGAAACAAGAGCTCACTAAGTTGCCAGGGCTGGTCTTGAAGTTGCATTCCTCCTGCTTCAGCCTCCCAAAGTGACTGAAAACAAAAACCAAACAAACAAAACATTTTACTACTAGAAGGAGCTCTTTCATGATACTTTTTAAAACATATGGTTTGACCTCATTATCCTATTTTGACTTTTACTTTTCTCTCTCATGTTTGCAGTGTCATCAGCAAAGTGGTGTCAGCCCCGGAGGCTAAACCAGCACCTTCTCTGAATAGACCCAAGACACCACCTCCCACCCCAGCCACAGTCCCTGTGCACGTGAACCCTACCCCATTGCCGCTGCCACTCCTGCCCCAGGCAGCAGCGTGCCCCGCTCTGATGCCATCTCTGGCCCCTGTCCTGGCGGCAGCAGGAAGCTCCAAGGCACCCGTGAGGAGTGTGGTGACTGAGACCGTCAGCACTTACGTGGTATGTCCTCTCCCTTTGTGCCATCCTGACAGTGTCAGAGAAATATCATCAATTACAAATAAGCTGCTTTGCATCGTTATTGAATCTCAGGTTCAAGTCCTTGTGATTAGAAGAGTATGTTCATTCCATTTGGAGACTTTTGGCCTAAAAATGTTGTATTACTAGGTTCTCATACTCAGTCTACATAAATATGTCAAAGCATTGTTTTTCATTACCTTATATTGTTTTGGAATATGACTGTATACCTATGTGCAGCAATATGATTGACTACATATACAAATAGTGATACATAAATCCTATATTGAATCAGTGCCGGGCCTGGAGGTATACGTGTGTAATCCCAGCACTCAGGAGGCTGAAGCAGTAGGATTGCCAAGGTTCAAGGCCAGCCTAAACTACATAGTGAGATCCTGTCTCAAAAAAACAGCATTTGGGGGCCGGGGATGTGGCTCAGCAGTGCGGCGCCTGCCTGGAAAGTGTGAGGCCCTGAGTTCGGTTCCCAGTACCAAAAAAGAAAATAGTAAAAAGAAAAAGACCAAAAAACAAACAAAAAAAACAGTTGCGAAGCTGAGGCAGAAGGATTTGCCGCAAGTTTGAGCCCAACCTGGGCTACAAAGTGAGTTCAAGGACAGCCTGAACTACATAGTGAAACCCTGTCTCAAAAAGACCAAAAAAAAAAAAAAAAAGATGAATTTCTTAAGTGATTATTCACTTAAAAGTATAATTCACATACACATTTTATGAGTCAGCTGGTATCTCTGAATTATAGCAGTATCTGTATTGTACTGGCTAACATTCATTTACTGGAAATGATCTATCTTTTAGGCTCAGTTTCTTGAGCATCTATCTACACATGACTTCAGATTAGGAAACCCATCAGGCTAAATGAGCCCACATTGTCCAGAGACTGGTTTCAGGTGTTTTCCCCATGTTTAATATCAGATCTCTTCAGACCCTAAATTCAATCTAGTCATGAAGTGCTTTTTTGTTCTGTGGGCACTGTAGAGTGACACATGAACAGACAATAAATTTTTTGTTTTATTTTGTTTAGTTTTTTGAGACAGGGTCTCGCTATATAGTCCAGGCTGGCCTTGAACTCACTATGTAGCTCAGGCTGCCTCAGCCTGCCTCGTGCTAGGATTAAAGGGGTGCGCCACCACACCTGGCTTGCAAAATATTTTGGGTAAGTGGAGGCATTGATGTTGCCGTGACTCCCAGCTCTGCCTACAGTGATGCCCTTGGCTAGTGATGATGCTGGCCTTTGGGAGGAGACACACTGGACTCATGGTATTTGTTATTCTAAACTGTATATCACACTGCTTAAAGGAGTTTGGAAGGCAATGTAAGTAAATTATTATGAGACTACAATAATACCAGCAAGCATAAAAGAAAATCTTGTATGTGCTCAGAGGATGTAGACATGAAAATAAAAGAAAAATACTAAATTGACAAAGAATAAGAGATGTGATTTATAAAAATGCTGTGATCATCAGCTTGGTCATCCAAGGACCAGCTGCTCTGTGTGTCTGATTGCACAGCAGCGCCCTCAGTGAGGTGAGTTGATCTGGGCAACTTTTCTGCCTGCCCCTCCGCCTCCACTTTTATCTGTGCTGAAGGGGTCTGCTGTAGATGCAATGGTCCCTGTGCTGTCATCTAGCTCAAAACTTGGCCTGTCCAGTGGGTTGTCCACCGAGATGGGTCAAACTGGAATAGACAGTGGAGTTGAAAACCTAATTCCTGTGGCTAGAGGACAGATTGTGGTTAGGCAAAAAGGCTGATTGTGTCCCTGCCTCATCCACGATGCTGGAACTCATTTCCCACTTTTGACCCTATCCAGAGCTTCTTTTCTGATGTCTAGGTAAAGGAGTATGTATAAAAGAACATGTAAGCTGTGAAGTGCCCGGCGTTGTTTTGGGTGCTGTGGTGGTGTTTTCACGTAGCGCAGAGTCACACACTGCTGATTCCCAGAAAAGCAGACCAACACAGCCCCAGCCGAGGCCATAGACAGCTGGCGCCTGTGACTGCCAGTTCCCCTTGTGTCACCCCTGCCCTGAAACCGGAGGGCGCAGAGATGCTCCTGATCCAGTTTCCTTAGAAATCTTCAGTAGAGTTTGCCTTTGTAGAGTTTCAAAAATAGACCTTAAAAAAGTAAGCCTGTCGGTGGAGGGAAACACCTGTGCTCTCAGGGGCCTCCTCACGCACGGAGAAACCCATCCCTTTTGTATATCTAGTTGGTGTTATATTTAAAAGTGTACAGGAAGACTCCATACCTTGCAAAATAAGTGAAATGAAATTATGTGCTAAATTAATGTGAAAACTGTTGTCTAGTTTTTACTTTGTGCTATTTTTCAGTGCTCACATCGTAGAATTATGGAATTCTTCCAGATTGTTTTTCTTTTTTTTTCAATGTAAAATTTGAGAAAATGGTAAATTAGAGATGCTTCCTATTTAGAACTTCTAAATTAATAAAGTAAACTCGGGGCATGCACTACTTATATGAAAATAATGTTTAAATATGTAGCTCTCTGGCCTCTTGAGCTCCTTATTTCATTTGCCCTTTAGTTGATTGTACTTTTCTAAAAATGTCATAAAGGGAATGGAAAGTTACTTAGTAACAACTCTTTTATATCCTTGATCTTATCAGCTAGTTCAAGAGAAGGGTTTGGCTAATGAGTAATAAGGGGATACATGCGCATTTGCCATATATATTAATTAATCCCATACCTGTGAATGTGATTGAAGAAACCATAGTTTGTTGTGCTCAAAAATGCCAATTATTACTGCCATAAAGACCCAGATCTTTATGAATTTATAGGTCATTTGTTTAGAGACATTATTTAAATACTTGGGGTTTTATGATGTACACACAAGAGTAGAATATTCACTAGAAATGTCTTATCGTGGAATACTTACTAGTTATTTTTTTTCACCTGAGTCTAAAGCAGTGATGACCATGATCATGGCACTGAAGTGTTAACTCTCCTACTTTTTTAAGCTTAATTTGTTAGTTTGTAGGCTTGCACTATGCAGCAATAATTCTTACCTGGCTGCTTTTTGCTTCTTTTTCCAATTCCATCCCTGGTCTCTCCCCTTCCCTTGTGGAAATGTCAGATCCGAGACGAGTGGGGAAATCAGATCTGGATCTGTCCTGGGTGTAACAAACCTGACGACGGGAGTCCAATGATCGGCTGTGATGACTGTGACGACTGGTATCACTGGTAAGTGTCCCAGCACAGACAGCCACACTGGCTGCTGCTGCCTGCTCAGGAGAGTGCAGTACATGGAGCTATTTGCAGATTGAGATTAACTGCAAAGACCAAGTCCTGGAACTATTGTTATTTAGCCTAAAGTATGACTTTTGTTTAGCTTATCTATCCTTCTTATAAAATAGATAAGAGGTGACATAAGGCCTGTCCTTTCCTCCTCTCCACTGATGTTCTATAGAGCTGTGGTGCTTGATGGTGTCATTACAGATGACCTTTTGTAAGCTTGGCACAAACCACACAGATAAAGACAGCTTGTGAGGTCGGGGATTGGGTTTGTTTGTTTGATGTTTTTGTTTTTGTTTTCGAGACTAGGTCTTGCTACATAGCCCAGATCCTCCTGCCTCAGCCTACCCACTACCAAAATTACTTGCATGCACCACCATGCTCAGATTCATCTGTTTTAAACCTTATCTGCAGTTCATCAAAATTGAACAAACTCGGGCTGGGGATTTAGCTCAGTGGCATAAGGGCCTGCCTGGCAAGCGCGAGGTCATGAGTTCAATCTCCCGTACTGCAAAAAAAAAAAAAAAAACTGAACAAACTCAACCAAAATATATTCAACCTTCTTACTTTGTTTTAAAACAATCAGTTGTAGGACAGTATCTGTTCAGTTATGATATGTGTATATCCATAGGAGAAAAGGCCATTACTCAGGATTACAGTATTTCTGGCAAATAGGAAAGAGAAATTAATCTCTCCAATATTCCACAAGCACAGCACTAAACAGTGATACAAAAATGAGAGCCACTTGACTTAGATGTATGGTAAATAGGTCATAGACTTTGTTTTGTTTTGTTTCTTGAGACATGGTCTCCATATGTAATTCAAGCTGGATTTAAAGTCACTGTGTAGCCCAGCTGGCCTTGAACTCACAGTGACCCTCCTGCCTCAGCCTCCCAAGTGCTGGAATTACAGGCCTGTGCTACCACTCCAAGCAAGATCATAGACTTTTTAAATGATTTGAAAATATAGAAAGGAAAAGAATAGACATAAATACACCATAGACTTTAAGAATATCTTGAAAATATAGGATGGAAAAAAATAGACCAGACATGGTATTTTATGCCTATAATCTCAAAACTCTGGGAGGCTAAGGCAGAAAGATTTCAAGTTCAAGCCCAGCCTGGGCAGTTTAGCAATTTAACTAACCCTGCCCCAAAATTAAAAAATAAAAAGGGCTGGGGATGTAGCTGAGTATGAGGGCCCTGGATTCAGGCCCCAGAGCGGCATGGAGTGTGGGGGAGAATAAGCAGAGCCGAAATGTGTCTCTGTCTTTGACATATAGGCCCTGTGTTGGGGTAATGGCGGCACCACCAGAAGAGATGCAGTGGTTCTGCCCGAAGTGTGCCAACAAGAAGAAAGACAAAAAGCACAAGAAGAGGAAGCACCGAGCGCACTGACCTCGGAGGACGGAGGAGGACGGGCGCAGCAGCAGCGGAGCTGGGCCCTCCTGTGCCCCACGCTCCGGGCAGGAGCGGTGCGGGGCTCTGCCTCCCCAGGCCCGGGGGATGATGAGCCCGGAAGATAGGGACAGCACGGCCGCTGCTGCTCTGGAACTCAGATGTCCCTTGAGAACAGGCTGGCCCGTGTGGCCAAGGCTGCGGGAGGACAGCAACCCTGCAGGGGTGTAGCCTTAGGGCCAAGGGCCTCGTTTTTCTATTACCAGTGACAAGTATTACTAATAAAGGCCTGCGTCTTCCCTTTTGATTCCCTTTGTTATCTACAAGGCCTTTTCATTAAGGTGTTAGATGAGAAGATAATGTAAACCACCTTGATCATAACTTAAGGGTGGTATCATTAATCTGTAAACAGTTTTCAGCTCCTTCCCTCTATAGTAAGATAATCATAACATAAAAGAAAACTCCAGTTGGAGGAGTATTGGTGAATATTTTTGTGATGAGAATATATGAAGCTCCCCCTCCACCCGCGCCCTGTTTTTAGTACTAACATGTAAAATGTTCAGGCTTTTGTGAAATACCTTATATTTTTTAAGAAGAAGGTTTCTATCATGCCCTGTTTGCTTCTGTGCAGATTATTTTTGTTTTTTCTGACGTATTTTATACCTTTGTTGCATTCTAATTTTGCCCTTCTTTAAACTGCTGGAGTCTCTTCTCACTGCTTGTACATTTCATCAACTTGTATAAAAACTTCATACTAAAAATTTCCCCTAGTGTAAATAATAAATATTTATGAAGTAGTTATTTTTAAAATTTTTATCGTGTTTAATCCTGGCTTTCTCTGAAATCCCCTGTGATTTCAGCCATGTCTGTAATTAGTGCTGTACATAAGCAGAGGAGGCTAGCGGACAGGAGCCACAGCGCAGTCCCTTCCCTGGAGGGCACAGACCTGCGCACCCCAGGCCCTGACGGAAGAGGACCCAGGTAGCTGGAAGGAGCACAGGCAACTTAAATCCAGAGTTTAGGATTTGGAATTGTTTCCTTTGTTATCTACTTTGTTTCTATAAACTTTGACTTTTATTAAAAGGACATGTAGTTTCCATGAAAGTAAAAAAAGCCCATAACTGTAGCATTTTGTGTTATATTGTTTTATTTCTACAAATTTGTTCATTGATATTGTACTTTAAGGCTGAAATGAAATATGTTTTTAAGAAAACATCAAATTTCAGGGTATCATAAAACTTTATTATATTGCTGTACCGTCCACTATTTATTATATGTTATAGGTATCTGAAAGTAAATCAAATATTTTATTTTTAATGTAAAAACATCAAATTTAACTTTATTAGCATATTTTAGCAACTTGGGAATAAACATGGATTTCTATCTGATTTTGAAATAATCCCAGTTTGGGCTCATGTAATGGTGATCTCTAATGCTAAAATATGGGCTTTGAATCTAATACAAATATATTAATAGAAAATATGAGGGGTTTTTTTTACTGCCAAGTCAATATTAGCATGTGACTTCGTCATAATTTAGAACTTACTATTTGGTTACAGAAGTGTGGTTTTCTGCCATAAATGTGAAGTTGCAAAGAAGTGAAATTGCAAAGGAGTAGACCTTTTAAACAGTGCAAGTTATTGCCTTCCTTGTTCTAGAGGCCAGAATTTTTCTGTCCCTGCAAAAAACAAAAAGTATGTTGAGATATGTGTTTTTTGTTTTATTAATTTGGGATCACTCAAACACTTTATACACTATTTTCACAATCATAGATATACCCATTAATGCTTTTTTGGAGAGGGACAAGGGGTGGGGGAAGTACAAAATAAAGATTATTGGCTATTTCATAGTTTGCTTTTCCATTTTCTTTCTTTAGGATTTAGTTCCTTGAGGCATGGTCAGTGGGTCTAAAGTTCCACTTTAAGTGAGCAGGTCATGCTACTGAAATAATGGAGGTGCTGAGATATAACTTTTCCCCCAACCTACCAAGAGACTTCAGCCATACTACATTTAAGGAATTTCAATCAGTTTGTTGTCCCTCGCTATTTCATGGTTGCTTTCCTAAATCCAGTTCATGATTTTATAAATGGTCTTTGCAGTAATAAAACCAAAGAATTATTTTCAGGGGGCTGGATGGCTCAAGGGATTAGTAATGGAATACAGAGCCTTTCACCTCTAGGTCAGTGAGTCGAATCTAGTCCAGGTCACCAGAGACCCACAGTTGTCACCATCTTACGATTGCTTAGTGGCCTGTGTGAAATGAACTGGTGGCCTCTGCCTCTACTGGATGGCTGTCAGTGGCAGCATCCAAGCAAGTTCAAAAAACTACAAAAAGAAATGTGGATTAGAAAATAAAACGTGTGTTACAAAGCGAAGTTAGAAAGTTCGTCATAGTTATTCTCCAGAAAGTAATACTGGAGGAAAGGAGCAACGTAGAAATGCACGGATGTTACCAAGCGAAAGAGATGAGCTTACTTGCCTTGGGCGAGGTCAGACAACAGGAAAAGCAAAAACCTGTATCAGGAGAAAGCTGTGGGAAGCCCAAACTGGAAGGAAAACTGGGGCTTGACTTTTGAGGGACAAAGAAATCACCAGCAGGAGGAATGTGAGGAACTTCTGTAACTGAGAATTAGATGTGAAAGAATGAAAAGTATTTCCCTTTGGAGAGAAGTTTCCCAGTTGTAAGTAAAATCCCATCCTGTTTTCATTTACCCAGCACTATCATTTGAATATCATCAGAACTTTATAAAGAAAAGTAGGAAAAGAACTAATCCTGGCCAGCAATTTTACTGCAGGAGATGGGACTTAAGAAACGGACACTCGCAGGAATCTGAGCTGCTCTTCTGGTGTGATAATCGGCCTTCAGGCTGCAGTAGCTGGCAAAGCATAATTTCTTTGGTCAACAAGGTGTTTGTCTTCTGAAGGTGTCTGCTGTTAAGTACAGGGGGAATCTTTATCCTCCAGCTGATTGATGTTCCAAACATCCTGAAGAAAATCAGAGGGTATCAGAGTATTCTGACTTCATCGGGCTTTCTTCAGAGATAAAATACAGTGCATTACTCCTCTGTGTCACCCAAACCGCCTTTGTTCTCCTTTCAATAGGATGGTTAAACAAAGACCTACTAACCAAATTAAAGTATAAAGTGAACCCCGAGATATGGAAACCTTCCCACTGAGAATGCTAATGAATGAAGCTCACTAAAGACTTGCTGGCTAAGTTTTCAATACAAATAGTTTTATGGCCAATCTCTCCGGATCATAGCAGTTTTCTTTAGAAGTTTAAGTCTAAAAAGTAGATGAGTTACCTTGACTGAAGAATAAAATAGATAATGCTCTGAATAATGTCTCTTTCCACAATGCTATCAGTCATTTCTGTTAGAAAACTATTTCTTTTGAGAATCTTGCATTGGTTATAGCCTAAAAAGTATAAAGTAACTATTAAGCCATGTGTTCAGGCCAGCAGAGGACACTGAAATTAGATGTTTAGATGGACAGCTGGGCGGCTTATATTCATTGCATTTCAATAAAGCATTTTGGCTGGGCATGGAGCTCCATCGTAGAGCATGTGTTTAGCGTGCACAAGGCCCTGGGCTCCATTCCCAGCACTGACATCATTAATAAATTAACAAAATACTTAGTATACGCGAGTTATTAGAATAATTACTGGTGGCTTTTTCATCTTGGGTAACAAAATTTTTGGTTTGTATGAATCCACAGTCGCTGGGCACGTCTGAGGGAAACGGAAGCTGAGTTGATTTTCCAGGGTGCGGTTGCTCTAGTCGCTCACGCGGCCCTGGCCTTGCACTTGGTCCTGCAGAACTCTGTATACCAGAATGTACTGCGTTAGATTCTAAGCATGGCCTTGCTTGTTGCCCTTTGGGGATCAAACTCAAGGCCTTTGCTCTGAGCCGCATCCCCCATCCTTCCTTTCTTTCTTTTTTCTTTTTTTTTTTTTTTCTAATCCTTTTAAGTTTTGAGACGCTTTTGCTAAATTGCCCAGGCTGGATTTGAGTTTGCAATCTCCCTGCCTCAGCCTCCCAGACTGCTGGGATGCCACTATGTCTGCCCATCTTTGTATACACAATCTTTCCGTCCAGTTTAGACTGCAACTGGTTTTTAATGTTAATACAGGTTTATATTTGGAAATGCTTGTATTTTCAACAAAATAAAAGCAAATGTTTCCATTAACCTAGGAACTAGGAGAGTAAAATTTACATGAAAAATATATATAGTTATAAATATATATTCTACAAGATGTAACTGTGAGGCCAAGCGAGGTGGTACACACCTGTCATCTCAGCGCTCAGAAGGCTGAGGCGGGAGGATTGCTGCAAATTCAAGGCCAGCCTGGACTACATAATGAGACCTTGTCTACAATAAAGAAATAAGTTAAATTAGTGAATGAATGTGTTGGGCTGGGTATGTTTCTCAGCAGTGCGGCACCTGCCTGGCAAGCGCAAGGCCCTGACTTTGATTTCCGGCACCAAATAAATACGTTGTTTTAAAAAAGGTAAATGTGTTGAGCTTTCAGGACAGAGTTGTTTTGAGAAAACGGGGAGTCAGGGTTTCACTGAATCACATCCATCTAGTCTCAGCCTCCCAAGTAGCTGATGTAAGTACATGCCCACTGCATCCAACTCTGAAGCAGTATTTAGGTACTGGACCCTAAACAGTAATTTCCTACTCTACCTCCTTGGAGACTAGTCAGCATTTCATTAACCTTTTGAAGTCTTGTAAGTTTGTTGTTTGGTCTTGTTTGTGGGGGGAAAACAGCACTTAGAATGACCCCTAAAAAATGGCATTGTTGCTGTCCTTGATGAGTTCACTATTGCCAAGTTAAATGGTTTGAGAAAAAATTTTGTGTTACTTTTAGGTAACTTATTTAGAGCTTTGAATGTACTTAACAAAGGAAGTTCAAATTGTCCAACAGTATCAGGTTATGTTCTGATTATTTCTTGTACTATTTGAGATCATGATTAAATGTTTTGTTTGTTTTTGCTACCATTTGTTTGTTTGTGACAGTATCTTGCTTGTGTAATTCAGGCTGGCTTGAACTTCCTATTTGTGCCCAGGCTGGCCTTGAAACCACAATAATCCTCCTGCCTCAGCCTCCCAACTATTGGAATCGCAGGCATATGCCAGCCCGCCTGACATTTGCTGGCTTTTTTTTTTTTTTTT
>PVLA01002201.1:129034-145025 GCA_004027455.1 Hydrochoerus hydrochaeris | reverse complement strand
ACGGGCTGAGCTCAAACTTGCGATTCTCCTGTCTCAGCCTCCCACAGTGCTGATATAAGAGGCCTGCCCCACTATGGCCAGCTCAGGCCACCTGTGTGCTTGCCTTTCTCCTGCCTCTGTCTGTGGACAGAGAAAGTTTAGCAGGATACCAATCAGGAAGGAACACGGGATGACTGGAGAGATGTAAGTGCCCTCAGCTCTATTGCTACACCTCTGCGTATAACGAGAAGAGCTGAAGGAGACAAGGAAATTCAACAAGCAGTGGCAAGGGTGAGAGCTGGTGTCAGAGCCAGACAGTGTCATCTATAAAAAAGGGATCAACTTGTCTTAGAGGATGTCCCATGCGTCTAGTGAGATAATGCTTGTAACCTATGTAGTGTATGAGAGGCAGGATTACTGTTATTCTATAATAATCCCATTACTCTCTTTGGTGAGAGGGCTGCTCTTGCAGTAATTTGAACAGCTTTTGTCTTAGGACAGAATTTGCATCTGTTTGGTAGTAGGGTGTGCTGCACAGGCTGCCTTAGCTCCGGGCACACCTAGCCCGGCAGCTGACTGAGCCCCTGGCCCCAGCACTCCTGCTCCCAGCAGCACTCCCTCCCCAGCCCCCCTCTTGGAGTGTACCCTTCTCCAGCAGCCAGTCTCCCACACCGGTTCCCCAGGTCCTGCTGTCTACAGTCTGCTCACCGGACATTGCTTTGACCATGGGACCTCCCCAGTGGGCCAGACCCAGACAAGAACTCTCTGTACAGCCTCTGCTCCACTTGTGGTCCTTAGGGACCATGTTTCCCCTCCAAAGAGCTGGTTAGTCACCCACATGCCCCACTCACCCCTGCCCCATTTCCCTTCTTGGTCTGTGCCCTGCCCTTGCCCTGGGATGCTGTAGCAGCCACACCCCAAGGCAAGCTGCCTGCAGGGTGATTTCTAGATTACATCGCTGGGAAGGGCAGTAGCTGTAGAAAGGAGAGGGCCACAAAGTCAGCTGGCATGCAGAGGGTCAGTCTCCTCCTTTCCTTCTTCCTGAACCCCTCTGTGCCCACTGTCCTCAGTGGCAGCCCCAAAGGGAATAACAGGTGACTGCCTGGCTGCAGTGGCCAGGCAGTGGCTGGTCTCAGGAAGAGTAGGGGCACCAATAGAGCACATTCCTTTCCTTCTAGTGCCAGGCCACAGGTGACCCGGGCCTTGGAGAAGGAGGGTGAAGCTCTGAGCCCTTTGGGCTGCCTGCCACCTGTCACCTATGGGTACAGCCCACACCTTGTAGACACCAGCCACTTTGGTCCTGCTTAGTTAGGGACTCTACCTTAGTGTGGAGCCAGTTCTTGGCCTGGTAGGGCCTGTGACAACATTGGGTGACCCAGAGAGGGGTCTCTTTTTTTTTTTTAACTTTTTTTCTTGAATCAGGGTCTTGCTATACAGTTCAGGCTGTCCTTGAACTCATTACATAGTCCAGAATGGCCTCAAACTCACAACAATCTTCCAGCCTCAGCCTCCCAAACACTGGGATTACAGGCATGTAATCCCACCCAACCAGTCCTGGAGAGGGCGTCTTTTGGGACATGCTTCTGGTTACAAGATGGCACAAGGGCAGGACAGCCAGGGAGGCAGGCATGTTCACTGGAGCAGGGTTGGATGCTGAGGGAACCAGACCAGACCACGGATGAGAGGTCCCCACCCAGTGCCCAGGGGTCCACTGTTTTCATTCCAAAAGGGGAAGAAAAAAAAAAAAAGCTAGGCTGGTGGCAGACACCTGTAATGTAATCCTAGACTCTGGTAGGCTGAGGCAGGATGATCAGGAATTCTAGCCCAGCTTGAGCAAAAACGGGTTGGAGATGTAGCTCAGTGCAATGGTCCTGGGTTCAATTTCCAGGAAGGGGAGTGTGTGGGGGGGGGTTGCAAAGTGTGGAAGGGGGAGAACAAAGGGGAAGAAGGGAAGACCAAGGGAACTGGGGACACTGAGGAGGAAATAGAGGTCCTGGCCATTAGTGACCTCTATCAGCCCTTCGATTTTGGTGGCCTTGCTGGTTGGGCCATGTTTGCTTTAAGGTAGATGAGTTTCTTGTGATGACCCTAGTGGGTCCTGATCTTTCTATGCTTCCCACCCAGCAGCCGCAGCCTCTGCAGGGACCCAATCCTTTGGCCAGGCTGAAAGTAAACTCAGGAGCCGGCCTAAGCGCTGGCCGCAGGTGGCTTGTGGAGCCGCCCGAGGGGGTCTAGTCAGCGAGCAGAGCAGGGGGAGGTGGCAGGTGGGCGGGACGCCAGCAAGTGGGACTCCAGGTGGCTTCAGTTTGGAAGGTAGGCGGAGGCAGAACCTCCCGAGGGGCGGCCCAGGAAGTCCGTTCCCTCTTCTTATCCTGAGCGTCCAAGAGGATCCGGAGTGACCCCGACGGGATGGGCAGAGGAGTGAGCGCTCGCAGGGGGACCTCGGAGAGGTGCCTGCAGCTGCGGTCGAAGTGGGGCCCACACTCCAGGGCAGCTGTTAGCCATCCAGTGCAGGACAATGAGACTCCTGGTACAAGTGCAAACTAGTTTCTGTGTTGGGGAAAAAAAAGAATAAAAGTTTAATAAACGTGTGCCGTGTTGTGGATGACTTTGCGACGACCTCTGTTGCAAATGGCCTATGCATGCGGAATAATGGTCTCCTTGCAGAGAGGGAAATAGCTTAGTGCTATCATCGTTGCCTCGGTAACCATCAGAGTCCCCATCTAGCAAGAGAGAAATGAGTTATGAAAAGGCTTGAGTGAAGAAGGGATTAACACATGATCCCAGGGACAGTATGTCAATCAAAATCAACTGAGAAATTACACTGCTCTATCGGAGAATTTCTCCGGAACCTGAACTGTAGTGGAGTTGGGTGCGTATTTCTCTCTCTTCTAGGTTTTTTTTTTTAATATAAGAAAGAAGGGGTAATGTATCACCACGAATATTCTTCATGACTATCACTAAGAATTACACTGAGGGGCGGGAAAGGGAAAAGCTCACCTAAAAACCAGGGTTACGGAGGAGACAGACGCCGCCCCTGCGCCCTGCGGGTTTGGACGCCTGGCTCCCGCGTCCCCTCCGTCGCTGTCACTCCTGACTCCCGCGCCTACTCCCGGTCGCTCCGCAGCTCCGGTGCACCGGGCCGAGACGCGGGCCTGGCGGGAAGGACAGGATGGAGTGGCATGGCGCGGCCTGCGTCCCGGCCCCGGGGACCCGACAGCAGCCTTCGAAGCCAGCTCTACCTACAGCTTTGCCTGAGTGTCCGGGGCCACAGAGCGAGTCTGGTGCCCATCCCACCCCCACCCCAGCTGGAGAGCGCCCCACCTCGCGTAGGCACACACGCCACGCAAGCAGACCGCACACGTGACACCCGGGTTTCGATCCAGAAAAAAAAAAAAAAAACCCGTACGCAGCCCGGGCGCGGGCTCCGGCTCCGGGCTTCACGCGCCCTCCGCCCGCCCAGCAGCCGCGTCTGCGCGGACGTCCGCCCTCGACTTCGGTCGGGAATTTCAAAACGAACCTCCATCTGCTCGTGAGCCGCAAGAGAGTGCTGTGTTTTGGATGCGCTTGGGGCTCTCACGAAGGGGCGCCTAAGGCGGCGCTGGGATCTGTCGCAATAGGGAAATGTGGACCTGGCGCGGATGGTGACCCCAGAATAGTCTGCAGCGCTAGCGGCCACGGCCACGGGGTTCAGTGACGCCCTGCTGGCCGGTGTCTCTCCTGGGGGTCTGCCGGGCCGGTCTCCGGTTACCTGGGTACCGGGGTGCCACGGAGACACACCCCACTCCCCATTTCCCTCCCCAGGGACCGTGCCATCGTCGTATCCAATCTCTCTGTTAGAAGATGGGGAAACCGAGGCCTAGAGCTGACGTAGTTATTAAAGCTACACATTGAGAGGGCCGCACCGCAGCCCATTTTTCTATTCTTCGGTTTAGAAAACTGGCCCTATTTAAAAAGGGGAAAAAGTTTTAAGGGAACTTCTCTCCAACCGAGAGCAAACATTGCTGGGCTAACGCAGGAGACGTGAGAGGCCAGCGCAGCGCTCGGGCTGGCCCCTGGCTCGGCCCGCTCTGCGTGGACCGCGGGGCCCTGCGCCGAGCGCGCCTCGCCCTCATTCATTCGTTCCCGGCGCCCCCTCCGCGCGCCCCGCCCCGCCTCGCCTCCCCTCCCCCCGCGGTCCTCCGCGGGTTCCCGGTCCCGAGCGCCCCCGTGGTTAACCAAATCGCCTTGACCCCGGCGCTATTTGATATTTGCCTCCTTGGCACTCCTTTAGGAGCTCGCAGCGGTAACGCAGACATTGGACAAGTCCAGCCTGAAACCGAAGCCTCATGAAAAGGGGGAGACGGGAGAACCTGATAGCTGGAAACTCGTTTTCTCCAAAGGCTTTCGGGACATTTTAGCCAGGCACCAGGTCCGCGCAGCGCCAGGGCGCCGCCAGCGCGGGTGTAAACGTTAAATGTTAGCTATTTGTTCCAATGATTGGCATGAAAATCGACTCTTTCTTGTCTTCTTTTTTCTTCCTTCTCCCTCTTTCCTTTCCTTTCCCTCTCTCCTCCCTCCGGATTCCCACAAACACTAATCCAAACAGTGGCTCTTCCAATCCATCGTCTCTCCTACATCTAACTAAGCCATCAAGTTAGAAAACTCCCATTTTGGAGAAAAATAACAATGTTAATCAGGATGATGCCATAGGGTAACTACTCTGGTGTTTTTCTACTTCTGATGGTGACTCACTGTCTCCTGGCCTTCTTTTCTTTTTTCTTTCTTTCTTTCATTCTTTCTTTCTTTCTTTCTTTCTTTCTTTCTTTCTTTCTTTCTTTTCTTCTTCTTCTTCTTCTTCTTCTTCTTCTTCTTCTTCTTCTTCTTCTCTTCTTTTTCTTCTTCTTCCTCTTCTTCTTTGTCTTTTCCTTCTTCTTTGTCTTTCATTTCCTTTAAATGCTGCTGGAGAGAATGAAAAGTGTCAGTAGCATATTAGTAATTCAGGAGTGCTGGGCTGTCTATGCACCAGAGACAAACAGATGGGCCGCTAAGTTCCAGTTTCTGCTAAAGGAAACCGAGGGGGAAGTTTTAGGAGAAATTACTGTCCCTCCAGAAAGGGAGCTAGGTCCCACAGTTGAGGCTAGTGACTCCCCGCACTCCCCGCACCCCGTCCAATCTCCCCACTCCGGGCATCCTACACAGTAAGGCAGCTACCACGGACTGCCCTCCCTGCGGCAGCACCGGCCTCGCCCCACCCTCCATTCCCCATTCGCTTTATTGTTCTGTCATTACCTACACCTTCTTCCAGCGTAACCTTTTCAAACTCTGATTAGTGGAACCTTCATTCTCCTCATTCACGATTTCCCCCACATCCCTTCCTTCCCGGCCTCCCTCCTTCTTAAAAGATTTTGGAGCCGAGGAGATAAGATATGCAATCCTCTGTCGGGAATCCTGTGATATTAAAGATCAAACGTGGCATCAATGGAAGACCAAATGCACAGGGAACAAAAGGGGGAGGCTGGGAGATGCTCATCAGCTAATTACAGCTGCAAATATTATGCAAATTTATCTTGGCACAGAAATGGAGAAAACGAGTTTAAGTGCGGAGATAATGCCAGAAAATTGAATGTTCATCTGGGCATGGGAAACAGCCCACTAGGCTCCACTGGTCTGTCTCATCTAGGGAAGCCCCGTTCTTCTGCTCCTATCAGATCATCTGTATTTCACCGGTTGGGGCTAAGAAATTAATATTACTTATAATTGATACTTAAAATTCTTGGAGTGATGTGTCTTGAAGAGAGGGAAGAGAACAGAGGAAAAGGAAGAAGAAGAGAAAAGTAACACAAGAGGGAAATGATTCAAAATTGAATTCAGTATTGAATCTTGAAGTCTGAAGTCCACTGTAAGAAGGCCAAAGTGAAAGACAAAAAGAAAGTAGCCCAGAGAATTAGATGTCTCCCTCTACCACCACCTAAAACCTGGAATATCTTTATAGTCAGAATTCAAGCTTTTAAAGCAATCATTGCTCAAGAGTGTAAGACAGGCTCAGAAACTGAAATTTAAACTTGAGATAGATGGGAACCTTGGTGTTGCCCAGAGGGAGACTGCAAGGTGGGAAGGGGTGACCACTCTAGGGCTCTTTTGTAGATCTAAGCAGAAGGAACAGTGTCTCTACAGAACCTCATCCCTATTTCTGCCCCTCCTGCACCCCTATTTCCTCCATGTTTTTCTGCTCATGTTGATGCTCTTGTCTATTCAAAAATTGTCTAGGAAATTATGACCCCCAGATACAAACTTTGAATTCTCACATTTCAAGAAATAAATTCAATTTTTAAGTGAAAAGAAGGAAAACAATAAGAACTACAGTTAACAGAAAATAATTTTAAAAAAATAACAAAGTCGTCTTCCTACCTCCCTGTAAAAAAATGTACTGCAACCTAGAACCATGTAGAGAAGTTCAGACAAGCAATAGTCGGGTGCAAGCCATCCATTTACTAAGAAATTATGATCTGACGTCAGGAGGAACAATTGGAGAGCGAATATGTATGAATTTGCTCTCACTGGTTTGCATATTTGCAACGATTGTTTAATCCAAGCAACCAGAAAGTAATCAACAGGCACAAAAAGCTTACTGAGCTAATTATCAGCTACTCCTGCCCCCGCTACTTCCCTCAACCCTTGGATGTTGCTAGTGTTGTCAAACGCTGGGAGGGGACTGCTGGTTTAGCCTAGGACTCTGAAACCTGTCCTGGAAAAGGCGAGAAAAGCCTGTTGCACTTAGATGGTTTTTGTTCTCTTGGCATTAGAACGAAAGACAAAAGAAACAAAAATGCCAATTATTGGAACTAATTAGCCATTAAATGAGATGTGTGTCCTCTTCAACTCTAAAATGGAAGGAAGTTGATGGAGGAAAGGGGGCGGGGAGAACTCACACACCTTTGCATATGCTTAAAAATCAAGCATATGCATATTCTTCATGTGTTAACAAAAAAGCCTGGAAAGCTGAAAAAAATATATCTAATGAATATACAGAGGGATCTGGAATTGATTTTTTTTTCTTGTTTACTTGAAATGGTACTGGATGGAAGGCTGAGATGGGAGTTGTAAGTATGGGGGTGAGAGATGGTGAGGAGAAAGAAATCTCAGAAAAATTAACATTATTGGTATCTTTCTATATAAAGATGCAAATGGCATTTTGTCTTAACTTGGCCCTATGTTTTAGTCAGTGTTTATGATTAATTATCTCCTTTTTCATAAAAATAAATCATGTTAAAAATTAGGATCTTTGGCACTGGGTAGAAAACTAAGAGCTACTTTCAGGTCGATCTTGTTAATTTCAGCCTGAAATTGACACACTAATTAAAGAGCAGCATGGTAAAGCAGGAGCAGGCAAGATTATACCCAGCTTCTTCTTCTTTTTTTTTTTTTATCAGATCTACCTTATATTTTCCCAATTAAAAACTGCAAAAAGCAGTTTCATTGCCCCAGGATAAAAAATAAGGGCCCCCTTTTCACAACGTTGGCCATCACTTTCTACCATCAGATTCATTGTGATGTATTAGATGCAATAAATTATCCCATGTAACAAAACATTGGGAGCTGAAAGGCAGATAATCTGGAAAGCAGAGATAAGGATTCATTATTCCAAATCATTATGAATCCAACGTTGCCTCTGACTTCTTTCTTAATCAGCTCCTCTGATCCTGGATATGTGAGCAGCACAGATAAGGAAAGAGTCGTTTATAATTCTCCACCTCGTCTAATATTTTAAAATAAAGTCAGAGGCAAGAAAACGCCATAAAACACTGGTGAGCAGGCAAGCGCCGAATGAAAAATCACTTCCATGTTATTATATCCACAGTAAGATTTAATTAAAATTCTCCATGTCCACGTGCTTTATTTTCAGATAGGATTTTTTCCCATCACGTAATAATTGATAGGAATTTGCAAACGGGGCTATTTATTTAGGGTGCCTGGGTGGAATAGGTCTGAATTTTTTGTGTGTAATTTCCAGTCGTTGCTTTTGAAACTCTCATTTGAGACATCAGTAGTTCCATACTACCCAGCACCCCCCCCCCCCGCCCCGCATCACCTCCTGCCCCCAGCCAAGCTGTAGCCTTTGGTCAGAAAACATCTTCAAAGTCAAAGTCCTGGCCTGGAAGTTGAGGTTAATAAAAATGTTTTACTAAAAAAAAAAAATGAAGAAGAAAATGTAAGAACTGGGTTCCATGCTATGCCTCCTTTGAGACTTTCCACATTTCCCCTCCTCTTACATATTTATAATAAAATAAATTTCAGTGAATGGGATGAAAAAAATAGAACTTTTAAACCCAGGCCAATATTGAGTATGTTGTCCTCTGGCCGGCCACACTTTAAAGACCTAAGTCAATCTGAGAAGTAAATATAGAAAGGTTTAAAAAATTTGATGCTAAAGGGGATGATGCTAAAGTCTGATGGGCAGAGTGAAAATGTTTCCTGTATGTTGTGAAAAGGAATGCCCCAAAAGACATACTACACTCCATACACTGCGAATGGGGGTCTCCCGGCTCTACCTAGATCTCCAAGTGAATACACCTTCTTAGGAAGGTTGGAGATTCTACTAGTGATTATCCCTTCCTACATAGTCTCCTCCTTTGTACAACAGGTGAACTTTGTATCTCCGTAGCCATCACAGAGATCTGGATCCACTGTTGCTGTTTTTGTTATCTGTTAGTCATTTACTGATCCATCCTGTACTTCCATGTGCACAGTGACTTTCCCTTATTTTTAAAATCCAACCAATTGCCTTAGCTTGTGGCCCTGGCAAACTTACTAAATATACTGTGAGACTCACAGCCATGTGTGTTGGTGCCAATTAAGATGACAATTGTCCTCCAGGAAGAGTCCTCAAAGCCAAGCTCTGTCTCAGGCCCAGAAGCCATCGAATTTATTTCTCTGGCTGACTCAGCTGCACCTCTGAGAAGATACTCCCCTGCTCAGGGTGAAGTGGCTGAAAGGCCAACATAGGTGCTCCACAGGCCAGGGAGACCTGGAGCAGGGCTTGGGAGTGTGGGGTGCAGGCTGAAGTGACCAGTACTCGAGTCTTCATGTCTGAGTGGCCTTGGGCTGAGCCACACGCTTATGCCTTGAGCTGGTGTTTCTGGTGTCCTCAGATGGCAAGACTCAATGAAAAGATTCAATGAAGTCTTGGAAGTGGAACTGCCCTGTTTCCTCAGAGAGGTTAAATTAGGGCAGGCTGTGAGCCACTGGGTCACCACCATCCCTTAGGGTGCCCCCCACAGACCGTGGCCTCATAGATAAGAGAGTGTTACTTTCCTAGTCCTCTCTCACCCACACTTACACACACACACACACACACACACACACACACACAGACGGTGAGACTCCAGCCACAAATCAGTAAGCCAGAGTGGTAGCTTTTAAAATTCAGAAAGCAACTTATAGCTTCATTAAAGCAATATCTTTGCAGTGTGCCGGGCTGATGTCCATGGATCAAGAATAAATCTTCAGTCCTTCTGCCCAGAAAGTGTGACTAAGCACCTGGGAGATTTCCCCTCACTTTGTTTGCTTCTCAGAATAAATTTTCTCCTTTTTTTTTTTAACCCCACTTCCTTCCTACCTTCAAAGCTCCCCCTGCTCTCCAAGAATAATTGTTCTCAATAGCATTCCCATCCCTAAGTCCACTCTCAGAGTCAGACAAGCCCAGCGGGCTGAATCTCGCCTCTGTCTGACCATTACACTGGAAAATGGTTCTATTTTTATGGACTCATTTGGATTTTCTTCTTAAGGCTGAGTCTCTTTGGCGGCCGAGTTTCCTTCAGTTCAGGCTTCCTTTGCTAAAGGTAGAATTTGCTAAGGGCAAAGAGGTAAAGGGGTGTTGGGGGAGACGGGTATACGCCAGTCTATTTCGAAGCCCCTTTGGAACTGGAGACAAGAAAGTTCCCGCATCGGCGGAAAAGAACTTTGAGCGAGGCCGCCAGACTGACCGGAACCAGGCGAAGAGAAGGGCACCGCAGGGCCTGGGTGACAGGGTGTGTGTGGGAGGGCAGGAAAGAGAGTCCGCCTGGGTCTCAGACTTTTCAGGATCCAGATCCTACGGGAAAAAGCTTTCGGGTCATCGGAGGCAAACTTGGGGTGGGGAGAGAACAAGGTGGGGCCAAGGTGGCTGGGAAACTGGTGGAGAACCGGAGGGAGCGGAGCAGGCTAGAGGAAATTTGCGAAAGGACGCACATGTCCCCGCAGGCCTAGTGGACTTCGAGTTGGGTTGTAGCTAAACCCGGGCCGAGGAGTCAATTGGCGCCAACTGGGTGACAAAAGCGCCCAACTCGGGTCTCTGTCCCGGTTCCTGCCCCGCGGCTTGCAGGGAGAGTGTTGGGAGCCCCTGTAGGGTCCGCGAAGCCGGCGACACCCCCTTCCTAGGGGCCGCGGCCCTCTGCTACTGCCCAGCCAGCCCCCGCCCCGTCCAGGTGCGTCAGGGCAACAGGTTGAGCGCCAGCTGTCGGAAGTGGCCTTCTCCCCTGCGTCCTCCAGAGCCGCGGAAGGACGTGACTCTGCCACTTGGTGGCGGCAGGCAGGAGAGAAGAGGCAGGGACGAGGAGGAGGGGCTGCCTGCGGAACCACGCGTGGGCTTGGGGCTCCCTAAAGGGCAGGGAGACCCACTGCTGTCCCCCAGGCCAGGATGCCAAATGACAAGCTTCCTTCGCTCCACTCTGGGCTTCCAAATGCCCAAGGGGATGCGCAGAAGGCGCGGAGCGGTTGGCAGACTGGCTGGCGCTGTGCTGAGCCGGGAGAGGTTTCGGGCTTATGGGGCTACAGGCAGGCTCGGCCCCAATCCGAGGGGCGAGACAGGTAGACCCTCTCTGGTGCAGGGCTCCTGTCCACTGTCCACTGCGGGCACTGCCCAGTACTCGCTGTGGGGCCCACCATCCTGCAGCAGCTTTAGCTCCGCACTCCCTGACTCTCCCCTGCTTCCCGGCTCCAGCCCCTGCCTCCTCCCTCGCACCCCACCCTCCAGCCCGCAGACCCATGGCCCTGTCTGCCCCGAGGGAGCTGCTGTCCCCCGAAGCTTGTCCTGCAATACCCGGCAGCTCCTTCCTACCCAACCGGTTGGAGCACTTGAAAATTCTTGACTTCCTGGCCCAGTCATGGACAAATTTTGTTTTAGTTCTCCCCAAAGATTGATTTATTTTTAAAGTCAGTTTCTGTATTTTCATTATATAAATATTGCACAGAGAAAACCCTACCTGTCAAAACAAATGGACTCTGACCTTTCTACCCCAATGTTTATGGAGTTTCATTTTACTCTCGCCAAAATTTATTCAGGACAGATTCTCTCCGTGGATGATTTTGATCTCTTTGCCACTGGGGTAGGGATGGTAAGGGGTGGGGTGAGGTGATGAAGGGAGGGAGGGCTGCAGAGTACCCAGTCCTAGGTAACCAGAGAGGGAAATTTTCCTGAAGATATGTCATCGCTGGATGCTTTTGATTCCTATGCCTTTATCTTGCTCTCCTAGGAGCTTTTCCCCTGGACTTGTCTTCAAAAGCATGGGGACCCCTAGGGACCTCCCCCACATCTGTCTAACCTGTGTGGCCACAGACACCCCTACCTCCACTCTCAGTGTGGGAAGAGCAGTGGGTAACAGTCAAGCCCAGTTTAGGACCATCCCGCCTCTAACTTTTACAGCCAGCTTCAGCTGCAGAAAGATGAAGGTAGAACCCACACATTTTGGAAATGTCCCCATAAACAGGACCAGTGCAAAGGAGAAAGCCCTGTGGGGTGGAGCAGGCGATGTTTGCTGCTACTGCCAGCAACTGTCAGGGATAGTACTCCTGGTTGTTCCGCCTGGGTCCCCGCCTATTCCAAACATGGGAAGAAAATGCCGAAAATGTGTTTATACCTATGGTTACCACCCTGCTGAACACCGATGACATTTATAGTGTTAATTCCAATGGTGCCAGAAGACAGTCGGTTTGGTTGGCGCCAGGGACAGGTCACATTTCAGGCAGACTTTCTTGTCCCCCCCCCCACTCTCTCAGTTTCACACACCTCTGGTGTGTGTCTTGCTTGTTTGCAAAAGCGGGGTGGTGGGGGTGGTGAAATCCATTCCCTCCCTCTTTCTTCTTCCCTCCCTCCCCTTCCCCGTCGCAACCCGGAAGAGCTCCGCTCTCCTGGCGAGCAGTGGAAGGCGGAGGGGAGGGGGATCCGAGGAAGGATGCGCAGCACCCAGGTTTTACGTCTCGCTGGAAGCCCGCCTGAGATGCGGTGAGCAGTTCCTGCAGCGAGGACGCGGCGGCGGCGACTGGGAGAGCTCCGCCTGTCATTTCTGCCTTCAGATCTCTGCGGCAAGTGGGGGTAAAAATAAAAAACAGCTGGCCCTCAGAAGCGAGCTGCCCAGGTCAGTGAATACAGATCTCTTCCCTCTCTCACTCTGCACGCCTTCTCCCTGCTCCACGTGGAGAGAATTAGGAGGAGGTCTTGCTCCAAAGGGAAGGCTGCCTCTGGACGAAAGTGAACTAGACCCAGTCCTTATTGTTCTTTCCCATCACTGGAAACGTTTGGCTTTCTGCAGTGACCTTGGGTGAGTGTGGTGTGTGAGTGCGGGGATGTCCTTGTTCAGGGGAAAGACCTAGAAGAACCAAGAATGCAAAGACAAACTGAGCAGGTAGGATAGAGCCGGTGGGAATGCTTGGGAGGGGCTGCACACATTTCCCAAAGCAGGGAGGGCACAGGCTTGGGGAAAATAAGCCATTTGCCCAGGAGCTTTCTCCTGGAGGGTGGGTTCAGTGCTCAAGTGTCAATTTCATGTTTATTTTCCTTGCATAGGAAGTGTGTTCAGCCTCATTGTCTCTGTATATAATTAAAGAAACAGCTGTACACTGTAAGATAGAGTTGGAACCCAGATCTGGTCCCTTGGGGATGTGGTGGTCCGGAGGAGGAGGCATCTTTGCTTCCAGAAGCACCGGAGGCGGGTGAGAAAACCACAGCTTCCCAGGGAAGGTGGCCAGGGCTGTGAAGAGCTGAAGGGACAGTGGGGACAACATTTGGACTTTAAGGACACTGGACCCCAAACCTTGTGTGGAGGAAGTTCCTCCTATAGACTGGTAATATTAAATGTTGCTTGTATACCCTTCGGCTTCTTAGACAGGACCACATGCCTGAGGAAATTGGTGTGGGAGATTCTGTCTAAAGCAGGGGTGGAGGTGAATCTATTTGCAGCATCTTTTCCTCTGTTTGGGTTTGCTTCCCATAATTTCTGGTCCTTCTCTTCTCTCCATAACATCCCACATTCACCAGGACCCTGGGGTTGCAGATGGGAGAGGGAGAATCTTGAAGAAACAAACAAAACAGCAGCATTTTTCTGGTCCTTCTTGCTCATGTGCTGATCTCCAATGCCAGGCTGTGGGCCAGGAGTCCCAGCCAGGGAGGTTGAATCCATTCAGGTGTCTATAAATGAGATGTGTGCCACCCGGATTGCTCTTTAAGAGGAGGGTGCTTACCCTTAAATGGTGTGCCAGTAGAAGAATTGAATTGTTTTCTGCTAGTTTGAACTTGGGTCTAGATGTGGTGTCAGTTCAGACAGACCAAGACCCAAGTGGGTGCCAGTTTGTGCGGGCTGTGATTACTGACTGCCAGGGATAAAGCGGAGAGCTCAGCTTCCAGGTTCAAGGTTCAAGCCAATTGTATCATGAGGCCTGAGGTTCCTGGCCTGAGAAGGCAGCTGGGCTTAGAGGGTATAGTTAGTGGCTTAGGTCCACAACCCACCTTCCTTTCATTCCAAGCTACCTGCACCAGCACCGGGCTAGTGGTGCTGTGGCTGCTGTATCCCCACTACAATACTGAACTCTGGGAGATCTGTATTTCTCCTTTTACTCTGTCTTCCTCCTCCTCCTCTTGTTCTTGTTTTTCTTCTTTTTCCACTCTGCCTTCTTGCAGAAGATCTATGGAGTTGGGGTCAGGCAGGTATGGGAGAGAAGCCCTGCACTCACCGCAGAGTTCTTCTGTTGGGACACCAGGAACCACACAGAGAGCCGGGAAAGCCTGGGGGCTGAGCACCCTTCTGACAGTTTGTATCTGGAAACTATAAAAAGTGGCAAAGAATTAGGAATCCTGATTACATTTGTGGGTCCCAGTGGAAAACATTCTCTGTTCTCTAGTACTAGGTTATTTTAACAGTTTCTAGGCTGGGACAGGTAATGTCTCCTTCTTAGTGTCTCAGCCATTTTACACATACATGTCTGCTTCTCTCCTGGACATTCTGTGTGCAGACCAAATACTTTTCAGTGTCTTTTCTAATGGGAATAATCAAAGAGAGAGAGAGAGAGAGAGAGAGAGAGAGAGAGAGAGAGAGAGAGAGATTTAGGAAACGTGGGGTGGGGTGGGGTCGGGAGCCACGGGTCCACTCTGCTTGGCTGCTGGGCCCATTAGACTGCAGGTGCTCTTGGCTGGGTGCAATAGTCAGATAGGAGAAGGAAAACGTTGCCAAGGAGCCCTAAGTCCCCCGATATTCACGGCGGAGGGTCTGCAAGCGCTATTGAAACAGAGGCATATGCTTCTTCTTGGTGTTTTATTTTACATAACGAATTACTGGAGGTCCAGGAGGTGGCAGGCGATGGAGAGCTGAGAGCGAGCCGGGGCCACTGGCCGGAGAAGCAGCAGCCAGAGGGCGGCCCGCCGGCTGGAGGGCCACGCGAAGGGTATGCGCGAACGCTTCCAACGCTTCCGCTTTGCACCTCGGAGCTGCGCACACTGGCGGATTTTTTTGTGCGTCCTCCGGCGTGCCTTGAGACTGGCAAGATTCTTGCGTAGGAAAGCCCACCTGTGCTCTTTCCAGGATCTGCACAGCATTACCCTCCTCACATCTCCCCGGCCCCTGCTGCGAACACCCCCACCAGACTCCAGATTCCTACAGTCGATTATCCTGTTGCAACAATCACATTCCTTGGGCTGATCTAGAAGAGTAAAAGTACGACACCCCCAAGACAAAGCCCACCTTTTCCGTCTGAGATGCCAAGTGAGAGCGGCTAAAGCTAGAGGCTAAGGCTAGCGCTAGGGGCCTTGGAGATGGGTAACCGTGAAGTAGTGTGCTACAGCCTCAGAAGCTGGCAGGAGGTGTGTGTGCGGGCGGCCTGAAGCCCACGGGCACCTCCTTTCACCCGAAAAATGCTAGGACCTGGGCGCCAGGTCCAGAGCCCAAGGTGCTCCAGAGGTTCGGTCTGACGGGGCCTGCAGGTGAGGCCAGGTCTAGAAGAGCGAGTCCTGACTAAGAATCGGAGAGGCGCGGCCACCCGGCCGAGGGGAGGCTCAGCAACCCGTGGCTCAGGAGACAGGTGTCGCTAGGATACCTCCATCCGATCTTCCTCTTCTCAGGCTTCCATCTGTTCCCCAAACCTACAAGGCCAGGAGGGAAGGAGAGCAGCGAGGTGCAGCCTTCCTCCCGGGTGACTGGAATTCCTTTCAGCCCACTCTCCAGGGGAGCTCTTTCCTCCCCAACCCCGCCCCTCCCCCGCCCTTTCACGTGAGCATTGTTAAACCCTAAAGCAGAAATCCCCTGTCTTCTCCGGGTCTATCTCCCCCATTCTGCTACACCCCTACCTACCTATTTTTTTTTTTTAATATCGCTATGATCAGGGGTTTTCTCAACCAGGGGAAAAAGGCGGAGAGAGGGCCAGCATCCCTCGAAGCTGGGGACCCCCGCTGCGGCTGCGGCTGGGGGCGGAGTGTGAAGGGGTAATCTACGTGCGCATCTCTTCTCTCTTTGACTCTCCACATAGCTCTCTGCTCCTCCTGGCCTGGGCGGGTTTCCTTCCGAATTTTAAACGGTGACAGATGAATAAGCAAACAAAGAAAAAGGGGTAAATCAAACTACGTTTCACTGCTAAAGTGGTGTCTCATTACACACGGAGGGAAGACCCCAGGCCCGAGCTGTTGCGCGTGGGAGACGGGAGGAGAACTGCGCATACATATATATACATAGCTCCTTTCCTCCGAGTTCCTACCGGTTCCACCCCCCCCCCGACCCGTCCCCACCTCCAG